>JAQFJB010000015.1:7609401-7621150 GCA_029874875.1 Naso minor
AGTGTCATTTTAGTACTTTCACTGAAGTGGAATATTCGAAAACTTCTTCCACTTCTGCCAACATTCACTGGCAGATGTTGTATTGATGCAGCTGGAAGGATGTTAAACTTTCATCAAAGCAGCGCACTGATCTTTCTTCATCCCTCATTATGTCAAATATTCCTTCTAAACTGCTCTAATCCGCAGTGTAAGACTTTGTCTGTGTTGTATACAGAAAGAGAGAAAAAGGAGGTTGAGACAAAGTTTCCTCAATTGCACAGCCAATTGATTTGCATTTCCCCGACTAATTTGCAAACCGGGGAGCATATCTTGTGTCTTATGCATAAATCAACAAGGATAATCATATTATGAAAATCAGGTTGATGGGGTGCCTCTCCCCTTACTGCCAAAAGAACTGGGAGGATGTGCTTCAGTCAAAAAAAAACAAAAAACCGCTCTCTGACAAACTAAAAAAAAACTCAGCTGATGGGCTATTTCAGGTGCCAGGAAATGTCGGTGACGGGATATAATGAACCAAATCACAAGTCTCCGCTGTCACATTGCCTCATTCGCTCAGTCGTGAGACGTTAACTACATCCAATGAGAGTGAGCCAGTCGGTGAGTCGCTATGACAACAGCTTTTGACAAGGAAAATCATGTTTGATGTCTTGAAAAAAACAACTCTGGGCATCGGAAAATCAAAAAGGGGGGCTTCGGATTGACTGAGCTCCCACTGGAGACGACTGCGCAGACTTCTGACCACTCCGCAGGATGACGGGGCCTGTAAATGTGATTCAGATCTTATGTTTCCATTTTGTCAAGAGGGAGAGCTTATGAATAAGGAGCCTCATTGCGTATTCAGAGACAATAAGCGTCAGTGCCAATGGGATGTCAGTGGGACGAGTTTTCCCTTCATCTATTAACCTCTGGACGGGTGGTCATGAACCCTGGACACCCACAACTCATTATTGATGGATTCTAATTAGTCTTCTGGTTCTCTTTGATCCAACATATTGTTATTCACCACTCTAACTTCTGTGCCCTTTGGAAATAGCAAAATCATCTCTTCTCACGCTGTGATTTACAGTTATTGCATGCCGAGGCCAGGCTGGGTAATTTGGAGATGAAAATGAGCTGGGACAGGAGGAGAGTCCACGTCTGTAACTCATTCCCACCCTTGCTTCCTCCTCCTCCTCCTCTTCGTCCTCCCACATATGAAAGTAATAACTCAGCCTTTGTGTCCTCAGCTGACTACGGAGCCTTCGCTCGAGCAGCGCATCGCCAGGCGTGTTGGTCTCAAGGTTGTCCTCAGCGCCGAATACGGACCTCAATAAAATTGATCCGGGCCTATCTCAGCCAAAGACAGATGGCTGTTTGATAACAGTCGAGCTCTCGAGGATGCAGAGCTGAGAAATTTACACGTCCCCCCCCCAAAAAAAAACGAGCTGGCAACATTTCTGCTCAGGTGAAAAACAGCAGTGCATTTTCGAGACATTTTAATCAGTCCTCACACCGCAGGCACTTTTTGGATGTAAGTCTGCTTTCAAATCACAAGTCCAGATAATAAAAAAGAAATGTTGTTAACTGTAACCTGCAGTTCAGATCCAACATACACAAACCTGGCAGTGCATCCATTTCCCAGCACGTTATTATGACAAACTGTGCAAAATGACCAACAGCATACTGTGTCTAATCCAGCAGAATCGACTGTGTAATGGGTGCGTTTAAGTGCATTTTTTAAGCATGTTTTGCTCCATAAATATTTAATGTATTTAGCACCATATAACACAAGGCTCTTGTCCGTCAGCGGCCCCTACAATGCTCCGACAGCTTCTCCTCTCCCTCGAATAATCCCACTAAATCTCTCCACTGCTGCCTCCCTGAAGTGGACATCAGCCTCAGGACCTGTAAGTAAAGCCTTACACCGCGCACGGTGAGGGCAGTAAACAGAGATGATCTGCTCCCAAAAACCTTGAAATCACCCGACCACATCCCCGGGGATGAAGAGGACCGAGGGTGTGTTTGTGTTTGTGTGTGTATGTGTGTCAGAGAGGAGAGAGAGAGGCAAAGGAGGGCAATTTAAGCAACTGCGCATGAGTGTTTTCTTGGAGAAGTCAAGAAGAGAAGATGAGCGATGGATTTATTTATGTTGTGTCTGTCAGAAAAAAAGGGCAAAGAGGGATGGAGTGGATTGAAAGAGGCCTCTGAGAAACTTTCTGATTGCTCACCTGGTGTACATTTAGTGTGTGTGTGTGTGTGTGATGTTTTGTGTAGCTTGATTTCTCTGCTAGTGAAGTGGTCCTAATCAAAGTTAAAAGCGAAAAAAAACCCAATCTGCTCCTTTGCAATTGCATGAACTCTGACTGGGCATTCAAACACACACACACACACACGCTCAATTTAACACCAATCTTTATGTTCTAAACGTGTTTATTTGAATAGATTTTATACTATATCTTATGTTTTTTTTTCACACATTCATTTTCATAATAGTTCATGGGGGGCTGGAGCTAATTCCAGCTAGCATTTATGTGTAATTTAAGATCTTTTTGTACTGTTTTGCACTTCTGGCATCTCACTGCACAAACCGACACGTTGACCGAAAACGTCTTTTCCTGCAACCGTCACGCGCAGTCGAAACCGCGTGACATTAGTGTGATGTAGTCTAATATTTCGCCTGTAGAGACAAACAACCGTTCATGCTCACATTCACACCTACAGGCAATTTAGAGTCACCAATTAACCTGCATGTCTTTGGACTGTGGGAGGGAGCTGGAGTACCCGGAGGGAACCCACACTGACGTGGGGAGAACAAGCAAACTCCTCACGGAAAGGTCCTACCCCAGCCAGGTATCAAGTCTTGAGGTTAGACGAGCAGACCTGGATTCGAACCCAGGACCTTCTTGCTGTGCTAACCACTATGCCACCGTGCTGTTTTTTCCCCCCACAGTTGAGCTGCGAATGTTCACATCAGTTTGGACAAGTTTGCAAAGGGGTGATTGATAAATCCGCGGCCTGAGGTAGAGGGAGATTAGTTATACAGCTCTCGCTTCAGGCACATGCTATTCAACTGTATGAGTGATTATACAGAAAGTTTGAAGTTAATAACCTTTGTGGTATTTCTGTTTCAGGTAATTGAAAATTGTAAGTAATCGCTGTCGGAGAAAATGGCAGATGTTATCTGCCGCCATGCAGTCATCTTTCTCTGCCACGTTTGAATTCAGCATCCCATTTCTTCGCCACGCTGGAAGAAGGACGCCTACACTTCCTCACGGAGGAAGTCCTCCTTGGGCGAGCCCTTGAGACGCAGGTAAATGAGGCTGACATTGTCTGACCTGCATGACCGCAGGGAAGGAGTATGTAAGGGTTAAAGGGTCAAAAAGAGAGATCTGCCTTATAGACGTGATAATTAAAGATAGAAAAAAAGAAAAGATAGAGACAAAAATGTCAGATGATGGGAGGAGGTCTGTGTGAGCCAGCAGCATCTGAACATAATCAAACTAGGAGAAAACAGCCATCTCTTCACCTGGCTGGACCCCGGACATTGGTAATGTCCTTATAAAAACACTGATCTATCCACAGTTGAATTACAGCCTTTGCCGTCAAACCAAATCTGTCCCGTGTGTGTGTGTGTGTGTGTGTGTGTGGGAGAGGAGCAGCTTGCCAATACTGCCATCAATATCTCTTCATCTAATAAAATGCACGATCTTGCAAAATAAAATTGAGTTTCATTCACAGTCGCTATTGAAACCTATTGATTGCCCGCGCTGATGCTCGCCTGCAGCAGCGGAGGCGGCGGCCAAGGACCCATCGGTTTTGGGATGAAATGTGATCAGCGCGGCTGCCAAAACGAGAGCAGCGACAGCGGCGACACCGAATGCAACTCAGCAGAGTTTTCAGTAGCACGCGCGCCGGCACTTAACCTTGAAGCTGTGTTCAACCTCACTATGAATAATGCCCTTGAGAGGGGGGGGGGAGGTGCGGCGAAAAAGGGGAGGCAAGGTGAGAGAGAAATACAACTAGATAGACGCTGGCAGGGTGTGCATTTAAAGAGCTGCAGTGACTGTGGGATGGTTGTATAGGGGGAGTGAATATATGTGTGTGTGTGGAGGAGAAGGAGGAGGAAGAGGGAGGAGCAGAGTAGGAAAGGATGCCAGAAAGGTCACTAGGCAAAAATGATGAAGTCATCTGTATTAGATTTTCTGTGGCTGCAGACTGGATGAGAGCTGGCGGCCGGCCACGGAGGTGAGTTGCGGGTACCTGCAGCCAGAGCTCCTCAGGCATTAGCAGCTCATCAGTTTTCTTGGATTCACATAGAATTTTAATCAATATCCTGGGCTTGTATACGGCTTCTAAAGAGGTTCTTTCTACAGCCTGGGCAGCATACTCACTCAGATGGCAACAAGAATATCAATTAGGCTTTTTTATATCAAGTATTTTTATTACCTGTGAAGCCCTGACAGAAAAAACCCCACCACAAGTCTCACATTACACATCTAACCACATGTCTCTTAAACCACTTTAAGCCACGCCCCTTCTGGTGGATCCCATGTGACCTCCATTCGTAAAAGAACTGTACAGAAGTTAGTGGATGGAGACAAATTATTCCTGTATCTGATTTAAATTGTGCCCTCATTTTCAAATGATGTCATTTTAAAAGATAATTTTACACCTCAAAGTCAGAATTGGTCAAGAAGATAGTTAAAGCTGCAGCAGGTAACTTTGGGTAAATATCAGTAATATTTTGTGTTCTGTTTGAAAAAATGTCATAATACAGGTAGACAGCTTTAAGTAGGTGACATGGTCTGAGAGAACGGCGAGATCTCTGTTTTCTCATGCCTCTGCATTCAGGATTGGCAAAAATACCATCACTCCTGTTCTATTTTTCAACCAGTGACGCTCACTGTACTCTCTCTCCCGATTGGCCGATCTTCTCTGCGTTCTTAGCGACAGATGTCGGTATGAGCTGATTAGCTCTGACTCACCTATTTTTGTCAGAAAGACAGCAGAAACAGGAGATCATGCATCATGGGAAAAAATGCCCACGGGACAACTGTGCTAACTGTTTTTGACACGGAAAATGGATGAAAAAAAAATTACAGACGACCTTCAGTTTTGGGTTTGTCATGACTGATCACGCTTACAAAGTCTTCAATAAGACTCCGAAGTTCCTGGAGACATAACAAAGCCTGTGAAAGGGATATGAACAAACTGAAAGGCCCCTTGGAACGGCACAGCTGTTAGCTTTTGGCTGAAAAAAAAAACAAAAGAGGAGAGTTTCTACTTAAAAGCAATCAGAATCTGTTTGAGATTTTTTTTTAAATTATGTATTTTGGCATCAGTTCCAATGCCACAGACTTTAGAGAGTTTTTAAAAGATTCAACTGGAGAAACACTTTTATTGTGAAGCAGTCACAGGAAATGCAATGCATTTGTCACACAGTTCCCATAAACTCAGTTGCTAATGCTACTGTGATTACAGGTGCCATCAAATCAACCAAGACTAATTATCCATTTTAATTCATGTCTTTCTTGTACAGTTTCCATCTGGCCTGTCAGGTGTGTTTGTCTCCATGAGTGTGTTTCTTGTCCACAGAGCTGCTTTGAAAAAATTCCAATAATTGTTCCCAAAAAGTTTAGAGACTGTGGCCTCCTTCAGGGCCCTGCATCCACTCCCTCTACCCGCCTCTGCGACTGCTAAATCACTGATGCAACAAATAGGCAATCCATTCCCTGTGGCCCAGGACAGCTCTAACTCTGTAGCCTCTGCAGTGAAGGCGCTCTCCACTGCTCACAGGAGCTTCCTCCGTCGCAAAGAGGAGAGCCAGGACTCCGGCTTTCGACAGGATTGGGATATCATAATAAATGAGATATTGCTTTTCTACTCTGCAGATTTTCTTGGAGGATGCAAACAGAAACACCCATAAAACACATCCACAATAATTCCAAAGAGGCAAAAGTCTTCTTCAGTTGAAAAAAAAACCAAACAACTGCTTGAATACATGAGCATAAATCTTTACTGTATTGACGGGCCAAATTTAGACAACATGACCTGAAGTCAAAGTATTTAAAGTTGCAAATGCAGTAAAAGTTTAATAGTCAACATTTCGTCAAACACCGTCGAGTTTCAACAGAAAGTTTGGCCCTGATGCCAAATAAATGATTTGCAGTTTTGCAGGCAAGCTATTAAGCTTTGACCCTCAATAACAACAAAAGAAAATAAAACCACAAATTTCCCATCTGGCAGAAACCTCAAAATAAAAAATGGAAACAAGATGCATCCTGTGCAACTAGGCTTTTTTTGTTTTTGTTTTTTTTGCCTTTCTGGCTTGGGGAGTATTTGTGCTGTGGCTGATGAGTAATGTGGAGCAGGTGTGCAGGCAGGTGACAGATCAAGAGAAAAGGTTGTGGGCAGGTGAGGAAGAGCAGTCACTGCGCAGGTGTTTTCACTTATTTCGCTTGATTCGACCTCGTCTGCATCTACGTCACTCTCCTGTTTTGTCCTCGCACCCCAGCTCAACGCTGTGTGTCTGTCTGAGTCGAGTTTATGTCCTGCGTAGGCGTGAGCTCAGCAGACTCTGTTAAATTTTCACCTGCAAATTTGCTGGGTTGGCCGATACAAACGGTGGAGTTTTACAAGCTTCTTGTAAACGCACTAACAGAGTTTAAGGTCACTGAAAACACACCTTGTTGAAAACTCCTTCCAGGATGAAGATATTCAGAAACTGTGGTTGCAGTGTTGACGACAGAGAGGACAAAGTTTTTGTCCTGATGACAGAGTGAACGCTGTTATGTCCTTTTTTTTTTTACAAGAGGATAATGTGCTGTCACTAACCTTGCTAACAGAGAATGTCAGGAGGGACCATTGGCTCTTGGGCATTTTCACATTTTCAAATCTGGCCCCTTTGAAAAAAGTCTGGACACCCCTGCACTAGCATAACGTTGTTGTTTTTTTGCGCTTGCCATATCTAAAGTCCTCTCATTCACTTCCTTCCTTTTGTGGTCTCACGCTGTCCTGGCCCCTTCAAGATTTTAGATTCTGAAATCAAACATGTTTGATGTATCTGGCAACCCAGATTTGTCTCCAAGTAGATTGGGAGGTTTAAGATTGGTTCTCCCTACACCACAGGATCATCTGGGCAAATAATCGGCCCTGAACAACCTTGAAGCCGAAATGCACCTGCAATTTTCCGGAGGGCCTGTCGGACCCAAAATCAGCCCAATTGTCTTGTAGCGTGAGACCAGCTTTAGTTTCTCTATCGATGCATGTGCAAAAATCCAGTCTACAGCCCACCTTCAGACTACCAACACCTCAATTACCAACTTACCTTAAAGGTATCACTGTATCTGAGAAGGTGTTTTTATAAATGAAAAAAAACAACAATACAGACATAAACATACATTTTGGGAAAGTTGCTTTCCTGCCAAGAGTAGCCTAAGATGAGAACAGTGACATCATCTCATGTCTGCAAACAAAACATGAAGCTACAGCTGCAAACATGTCTGGTTTTTGACCATGTCCAAAGACAAAAAAAAACACAAACAGAAAGCTCTCAATGATACAGGATAAATGGCTAACAAAGAACAAGCTATATCTTGTTTGTTGGCCAAAATAGTGCACCAAATAACATGACGTTAGACTTTTTTTTTTCTTTTTTAAACAAGTTTTGACAATATATGTCAAATGTGTTGTATACGTGTAGACAGATTTTTTTTTTCACCCTTAGGAAAGAGGAAGACTTAATGTTTTTTGTTTTTTGTTTCCACTAAGCAATGCTAAGCTAACCATATTATGCTATTATTTACCATTTAGCAAATTTATTTTGTTATATTTATCATTAAATCTAAGTCTGCAAGAAAGAGAATATGCCTAAAGAAATTTCTCAAAATGTCAAACTTATCCTTTAAAGCAGCTCTTTGACCTTTGCCCACATCTTCCAATTTTAGTGCAGAAGAAGAGTAAAGTGGTCAAAGTCAGGACAATTTTGTCCTAATGATAAAATAGATGCTGATGACAATGCTGTTATGAGAGCTGATACAGCATATAGCTTCTCTTTACATATTTCAAAAGGGAGAGAACAATCAGCTGCTACTTAATCACCCGTTTTAACGCTCGCCCTAAGCAGTGATCAAAAAGCACTATAAGGGAGTGAACTGCAGGAGCACCGCTCCCGTCAGTGAGCTCTTCTGGAGAATCAATGCAGTCATGCCTCAAGTGTCGACTCAAAAGAAGAATATTTCAAAGTTTTAGTCATTTGGATTCCACTGATCCCTGGGCTGCCTCCCCTACAGTTTCAGCTCTTCACATTTTTTAAGAGCTCTCTGCATAACTCGGCATGATTGGTTGTGATTTCTCAAGCGGAACCCTGAGCGTCTGACAAGCCGGCGCGACATTGTTGAGAATGTCAAGGCTGGTCAATCAGCACGCTGTCAAATGAAAGCTACCAATTACCTCGCAACCAATCACGCAGCGCACAGGTTCGCATGCAGATTAGCCGCGGCGGAATTTATTTTTTAAACACCAAATGTTTGGTATTTTCAAAATTCATTGCTGTCATAAAAACTCTATGGGTTCTTGTAAAACGTTGTAGCCCTGCTGTCATCGCAGGGAGCAAAGGGTTCATTTGTCTCTCTCCCTTATCTAGACACAACTGCTGGGCTGCTCGGATATAGAGAGAGATAAATATTTGGCTATGTCATGCTGTTGCTCAGAGTGAAAAGCACCCCGTAAAAAATATGGCAGAGTGCATTATTTATCACATCACAGCACTAATAAATTCACCGCTTTGTGCGTGGCAAAAGGAGGATATAGGAGAAAAAAGAGGAGGAATGTTGAGATGCAAGAGGCCACTCTATCATGCTGTCCTAAACCTCTATTACGAGGGATTTCTGCACATATAAATCACTCCCCTAATATGACTGTAGCATGGTGGCTGACCACAGGCTCTGCTAACTCCTGGAAGAGAAAAAAAAAAAGAAAGAGAAAAAGCAGAAAACACTTACAGAGAAACAAACACCCTCCCCCATCCCGCAGTCCAGTTGTACTGACCCGAAAGGCAGAAAGCAATTTCAGCCGAGAGTACAAGCATTATTACAGGTCTTGATGGAAATGAATGGTGGGGTGGAGAGCTCGACAGGGTAATGACTCACATTCCTTGTACTGCTTTTCTGGGTCAGGCGTTTCCTACGATTCTCTGACGCATGTGACGCAGGCTTACATGCACATGAAAACACAGAAGCGCTGCAAACGCGCACACACGACGTGGGTACAGATTTTTGAAATTTGTAGTCTGCGAGTGAGGCCATTTGTTTGGCCTCGCATGAGACTTCAAAATTCATTATTGACTGATAATAAGGCTGCTGGCAAGGACGACTTGTTGGCAACATCTTGCCTCCTCACTATATTATGCAGGAATATGATATAGCCTCTGAATTAATTAACCAGCACAGTGAGACTATGGGGAATTTGTTTACAGGCCTTTAAAGAATGCCATTGGAGATGGATGTGGGAGATATTTTATGTTTTCTGCCTTTGAAATAAGGAAATCTGTTCATCAGTCATTAGCGAACGGTCTCTTTGAGCAAAAGGACAATAAACACCGAGCCCACGGTGGAACCGACTGGGCCATAAATTAATTTGTGTTCCGCTCTACATTAATTAATCACTTTTAAAAATGGTACCTTAGCCAAACTACACAGGATGTTTTGACACCGGCAGTCCTCAGAACATCGCCGTGTCCAAAAAGCCTCCATTCAGAAATTAATTACAGTTTTATACCAAGGCTGCACCATCGCTGTGAGTGCAAGCTGTTTTAATTAGCACAGTGAGAGAGTAAGTTATTCAGTCAGTTAATTCTCTCTAATGCAGCACACGCCAATAAATGCGCGCACAGTTCACCAGAGTGAAGTGTATATACGGGGGATTAGTGCACGCATGCAAACACACATCGGCCTGTGCATGGAGCACACGCTGTGCACGCAGCTGGAGGGGACACAAAGAGGGGCAGTGACGAAAAATAAGAACAAGAGAGGAAGAAAATGATCGTTTGAGTCATTTCCGCACAAAGAGGTGGATGCATTCCACAGATTGCTAGCATAGCTTTGGTTTTTCAGCTGTGCATCTTTCCCCCTTCCCCTGCTCTGAAATGATCGATAGGCTACAAAGCTTTTTTCACAGTGGACAGCCAGGAATACTAAGGACCTCCAGGCAACGAAAGTCAATCCATGATGTTGCAACTTCAATGCCTTAGCTGCTGCTAAATGTCATCGATAAGTAAATAAAGAAAACATGCAGCCATTTCTTTCTGGACAGGACAGAGCAGGGATTAAATTAATCTCCTCCTAATTATAAAAAAACAAATAAAAACATGTCCGCCTCACCTCAGCAGACAGTAAATGCCAGCCACAGCTGACAAATGTGCACCTTATCCTGATAAATAGAAGGGAGTGCGGAAAAACTGCAACAATATTACAAACATAAACTTTGGATTTGTGTCATATGAGGTAGACTATATTGTCATTTTTCCTCCAGGCGAGCCCCTTGCCCCTCACATTAAGAAGAAATACAGACTGCCGTGCGTTCAGAAAACAACAGCTCAGAGACATTTTTGTATTCGCTGGTGCAAGGGGCCAAGACATATCTGATCATCTCAGCTCGTGGTCTATGTGATTCTGTCATGTTTAATTTAAGACTTTTGCTCGCTGCTTTGCATTACCGCAGGACGTATGGCTTTCCAGTGCTGCTTCAAAAGCAGAGAGACTGCATGAAAAATCACTTTTCAGGACTCCATTGGGGTTCATACATGGTATTAAACATGCTAAAGCTATTGTATATAGCTCGAGCACAAATGTGAATTATTTATAGCGTCTTAACATCTTACAGCTACAAAAACAAACGTAGTGCGTGAGGCAGTCATGCTCGGCATGCTCGAGACTTAAAAGAAAACCTAATATCAATAGGATTTCCTGTTGCTTTTTGCCTTCAAGTGGGAAAGACGACACCTGAAGGTCGTTCTTGCATAAATTCTCAATGCACAGATAAACACGCATCATAGAGTAGCCCTTTCCATTTGCTGTTTCAGTCAATTTATTGAGTATGCATCAGGTCGTGATTTCTAATGCTCCTCTGGAACCACGCAGAGGTAATTAAACCAAATATGATCAACGGCCGGTTGTTAAAACGGCTCAACCTGAAACAGCAGCTTGACAACTGGAGGTGAAACAGCAGTTATGGGAAAAGAGGAGAGGAAGGCCAGCAGCAGATTAACGGTCAAGGAAGAAGGTAATCAAAGGGACCTATCAAGGAAATAATAAAAGATAAACTGTTCGTATAACACTTTGGACCTGACGGTGTCCTTGAAGGGAACGTTGCTGAGAGCTGCTTAAGAGAGGCTTAAATCTCCTTCAGTGTTTTGAATGAGAAATGCTTCCATTATTCAGACAAACTTAATTTGTATAGCACATTCTGTATATTAAAATGCAATAAGCCCCTCGGGTGATGAGACAGGTTGACTGGTCTCATTCTTCATTCATGATGATTAGAGGGGCAATTATACACGTGCTACTGTGGTTAATTTTAATTTATTTGACACCCTGACATGCCTGTTATTTTTATTAAAACAGACTGTTATTTATGAATAAAGATAGGATAGGTTTAATTATTTAATAATTGGCAATTAAATGCAAGAAAAGCAAACACTGAGAGATGATTCTCATGCAGAGGGATTACAGTCATCTGAATGCAGAAATATTTGAACAATACAAAGGGGAGT
>JAQFJB010000015.1:7645932-7665257 GCA_029874875.1 Naso minor
AGTTGCTTTTTTATTTTTATTTTTTAAGATGTTATACGGGTGAAATGATGAGGATTGTACCCCTCTATTTTCTAAAGATCTTTAAGGTGAAGGCTATTCCAAGGACTTTTTGTAGCTAACGAATTGTGACACAGAGATGAATGACAGAATGGAGCTTAAAGGGAAGACAGTTCAGGTAAATATGTCAAAATAACAACTGATGGATTGCACCATGAAACCTCTCCAGTTGAGTTCTTAATAAAGGCAGTTTGTTTTTTTCTCATTTCAAGTTTTCTGAATTTTTATTTGTAACTCTGCAAATGAGACCACCAAATAAAATATGTGGCCTGCTTATTTTCATCAATGCTCAGAACACAAATCTGAGGACTTAATTTTTTAATAGTAGGCAAAAACATTTTGGTCACAGACCCTTCTCAGATATCCTGCTGACAAACGCACTAATTCTTTCCTAAATTGCACTAATGTGTATTTTTGCAACTTAATGTATTATATGCGTGTCCTGTATTGTCTGTATGTACGTTCTATGCTGCCCGAGGACTGCAAATGGAAATAAGCAGATCTGCTATAATATGGTGCAAAGCATCTTTTCTCCATGAGATCAATGTTCTATTTGCACATGGTCCGTTAAATAGACTAATAGACTTAAATAGACTAAATAAATAAACTAACATAGGAATTTTAACACCCACCAAAAAGCCTCATAATCAAAAATTTCCTCAGTGACAATACGCTACACCTGATCTCCTCCTTCATCTTCACTGAACCTCAGACATGACATAGATCTGCACAAAACACCTTGAAAATGTTCAAAATATAGTATATTTTTGAGACAGACAACTTTTAAACATCTTTACTGAGCAAGTGAAGACAGTGTGTGGGTGTCTTTTTATCATTTAAGCTTTATCTACTCCACTTATGCACTTATCACAGACAATTCAGTTGTGCCAGAGATTTTATTGATGCCCCAAATAGGCCATCATTTAAAATAAAGAGAGTGCCCCAAGTTCTGCATAGGAAACCCCAACTTTAACTTTCAAATAATCAAAGATTTCATCTTTAACTAACTCAGCAAACACTGTCACTCCTCATTGCAGCAGAAGCACAGGTGGAACTAATGACACTAACGAGGGCTCTGCTCTGCTGGAGAGCCAGCCAGCATGCAGGGAATGCAGCCATAATCAGTGTCATTAATTACACCTGTGCTTTTTTTCCGCCAACATGTAAAAATGTCAAATTAATGTTTATGGTAAAGGCTCTCAAGCTGTGAAGAGAATGTAAAGTAAATATCTCAAAGAACTCATCAACTTTTTTTTTTTTTTTTCAAAATAAACACTGTTACTGGCTGTGATGGTAATGTTTTGTGACTAATGAAGCCCCATGTTTTTACTAAGCTGATCTAATATTCATGAGTCAGTGTTTCAGAAATGTATAAAAGTAAGTCATGCGTGCTGACTGCATCATTACTTGAGGAGCTTTAGTTTATTTGCTCCACTTTTATTTTGGTTTAACTCATCCCGGAATGTATTTTAGTGGATGAAGCTTTAAAATACATTATTATGGAAAACTGTTCATGAGTAATATCTGGATGAACTGAACCAGCTCTAAAATGTCCGCAAAGTAAGAATCCGGTGTAGCTGTTGTGTATATCTGACTATTCACGCTGCTCAAAAACCTTTTACTTGCTGCGATCCTGCAGCTCGCGCCACAAAAGCCTGTAACACGGGCTTTGTAGACCAAGATAAACCCACTGGCCTCTAGGATAAGAAGTCTATTTACTGCAATTACTGAGGAGAAGCCTGTTAAAAGGTTTATTTAGGATTTTCGACTGATGCAATGTGATAAATGTAACGATCACGGGAACATCAAGAAGCAGGCTTACTCAATGCCCTCAGGGAGCACTAAAGCAACCCAATGCATGCATGTGTGTGCATTTTTTATGCTTGTTTTTTCCTCGCTGTGTGTGTGTGTGTACAGTATGTGTGTGTATATGTGAGCGTGCTGCTTTGATCAGATGGTGACATAAGGCACAACTGGGAACATGCAGTGCTTTAGCCCCCTCGTCTGCGTGTGCGCACGGCCCTCCTTTTATACAATGTATATGGCAGAGAGTGGGATGTAAACACCGAAATGTACAATGATATATTTGTCCTCAGCAGCAATCTTTAAATTTTAATGGACCTGAATAATGAATTTTGAATGGAGGATCCTGAATAAAACTAACAATGCTAAGCAGTATAGTTGCTGTGGCTGTTTGTTGCACAGAGATGGGCAGAGAATGCAAATATTGTAGTAAAAATAATACTACAATACAAATCAGATGTTGCCATGCTGTTTTTATGTCAAAGCTTATAGTTAGAAAAGGCATTTATGTCTGAAATTCCTCTGCAAGGCTTTGATATGAATTTCTAAACCAAGTCAGTGAGGCCAGCCGCTGTCAGTTCACATTACTGTGGACAGAGAATATTAAAAAATGCTGCCGTACAGATCGTTTGTGCTTTAAAACCTCCTGGACAACAACAGTTTCCTGTTAGAAAAGGCTTTTATGATGCTGCTACTAAAGTCTGCTTTTAAGGAGAATAAGAATGGAGCTGCGGCATTGATCCTTGTCCAATCCCTTTTAAAAACTGCAGAATTACAGAACTGCAATTGTTCATGACCTGCAGTTGTATAGTAGGTCCCAGGACTACAAAAGCATCTCTTGACCTTTAAACTTTATTCACAAAAGAAGAGGTCCACAGTATATGTGCATATGCTCGTCCACAGAGGGATAACGTCCCACGAAGAGAAGCTTTCCCCATGAAGATAAGGCAGCTACTTTTAAAAGAACCTTTCCGTTGATGATGACCAAGAGGCCATTAGAGCTTCCGCTAATTCCCTCCGACATCCATTTATTTCTGGATAAAGAACAAGATAAGTAATACAATGAAGAAGTCACCACATTTATTTAATTAGGGCCCCAGCGTTGCATTCATGCATAATTGAAGAATCCAGTGATCAAATAATTTCCCCCAAACTGTGACGCGCGCGCGCGTGTGTGTGTGTGTGTGTGTGTGCAGGCTTGGCGTAATGAGCCATTACTGCTGCGCACAAACTGATCAGAGCTCATGAACTGTGCCGCAGAAATATATCTTTTAGAGGTAAAAGTAGGAGGATTTTTTTTTAAAAAAAGCAGATGCACATTGGGAGAAGGAAGTTAGATTTAAAATATGGAGGGTTATGTGAGGATAGGATGGGAGAGAGAGTGGAGAGGAGAGGAGAGGGATATAGGAGACTAAAGGAGACAGGTTCATCTGAATTATGCAGAGGCTACCTTCATTCTAATGTCAAACACACCTCCTCACCACCTGCATGCGCCTGACTGCACAAGACACAAGCAAATTTAAACACATGCACCAAAACATGCATGTACACACAAAAAGTCTGGGCTATTAATATTAATTTGCATTTCTATTTTAATGTCAAATCAGCCTTCAGAGGCTGCACTATAGGCATGTGTGTGTATACTTCAAAGGTTAAGGTTAGGGAAAGATTATGCTTAAAAACACTAATGTTGTGAGGTAGGATGGGAATTCTGGGCTCCTCCATGAAGGTCAAACGCGCTGCACGTTATCCACCATCCCGACCTGGAAACCATTCGTTTCTGCTTCATTACCTAGAGGGCACGCTGCTTCCTGCATAAGCACCGTACGCTGGCATTGGAGGTAAATCATGCGCTGCGGAACAAAGAGTCCTGTGTGAAAACATGAGCTGTGATTCAAAAAAGCCTTAAAAGAGCGCAGGACAGAATCTATTTCTACTTTTTGGGCCACTTGGGAGTTTATCTATCAGACTTTCTAAGCATCGCCGAGCAAACGTCTGAGATGTAGCCATTTAATCACACTCTGCCTCCCTGCGTCCTTCATCCTGACGGCGCAGAGCTGGCTTCAGAGGAACTGAGAGAGGACTAATTTTACATAAAAGAGTCATATTTAAATATAGGTCGGACAGTATAAGGTGCGGCGGTTGGTTGGCCTCACAGTCAGGCAGTAGGGCGCGTCCTCTTTCATATGCTGTAACAGTGCGAGACGCACGTGGGGGCCCCTCGGCCGCCAGGAGAGGTCTGTTCAATCAGAGTTTCATCTTCAGAGAAATCAATGTGATGGAGCACTGCACCCAAAGTGGATGTTAGGAGAGGCAGACAGCATCAGAAGCCTAAATCAAAAGCCGTCGGTGCTTAGTATATCCATCAAGGCGGAAATGAATTTCGGAAAAAAGGGCCTGTGACTTGAGTTAGAGGGAACGGAACGGGCGGAGAAGTTGATGAGGGAGAGACAGGAAGAAGAGAGAATAGAGAATAAGCAGATGAGCTGCTAGACTTGTTGACTTTTGCTTCTCCTTCAGGAAAAATGTCCTTTCCTTTGAAACAGATAAAGTTTCACTGGATGGTGGCATCAAATGCATGATGAGGGAGGGAAGGAGAGAGTGAGAACAAGGAGACAAAAAGGATAAAGCAGACACCAATCTGACGATTTTAGTCATCTTCCTTCCTCCCTGACAGCAATATTCATCAGGGCCTGTGACTTGTTAAAAATTTCCTGCAAAATAAGGACAGGAAGCGTGCTCTCGCAGAGAGGATGTAAAAATAAATCCCCCCTTCTGCTGATTAATGCTGAAAGGAAGTGAAATCCACCACTCACAGTCACTTCCTGCTCAAAAGGCAAGCCATCTCCACGGGACAAGCACAATGCCTCATCTGCCAAGATGTTGTGTCATTTTCGCGGGGATCAATTCAAACCGCTATTACGCTGCTTTATCCCCTGTCAGCGGCGGAGACATGATGCCAGCGCCGAAGATGAGACGCGCAGAGACGACGTTCTTCATGTCACAGTCGCAGCAGACGAGGAAATTGTTTGGATGGAGCAGGATTTCAAGCGTTTCTGACAAAAAGGGAAAGTTTGTTATTACCAGAGGAACAGAAGTAGCTCTTTATTTCTGTTATTTCAGCTTGAAATTAGCTCACACCTGAGAGGTACAGACAATCTGCTCCTCCACGAACATGGACTTTGAATATAATGACCAGTTGAGGGCAATCATACATTTCCAATCTAATTTAGTCCTTTGCCCGAGACTACCGGGTGAAGCGGCAATGACTTTTTAATAACCTGACGTGTTCAGTCCCACCGAGCTGTGACGATAAAAAGTCTGATTCATTAATTGTGCTGACGGGAGTGTGTGTGTGTGTGTGTGGGGGGGAGGGGGTTACGATTGAATTAATGAATCTGTTTGTGCCATTGTGAGAAATGCCACACACTGTCGTAAAGTCGTGATTGGCCAGTGATCAATGGTGCTGATGATAATGGCACCGTTCATTAAACACACACGATTTCACAAACGAGGGATTTGACTTCTATCTCTTTCGCCGAGCTATAATGTGCTTGTATTGTAATTGGCTCGGATTGGGCAGCGGTTTGTCAAGTGGGAGCGCAGTCCGGTTGCGCTCGCCTCCCCCTCGGCAGATGGATCTGAGGCAACAATTTGGTTACTTGATTTCTCTCTTTTACAAAGTGGGCTCATTGAGGAAAATATGTCAGAGAATTGGGCAGCGTTCAGGAGTCTCGCTGTGCTTTCTCTGGTTTAACAGATCAGCATCGGTTGTCGGCTACACCAGCCAGAAACCCACTGAGTCCAACCTAGATACCAGACATAGAGGAGAGGAGGATGAGAGCTGAGCTGAAATATTATTTGCAGAATGTAAGCTTAAGACTCAAACTGTTACCCTTTGGTTTTTGAAGAAGCTCTGCACCTTTGGCCTAGGAGTGCCTATCTTGATCTATCTTTTTATTCTTACTGCACTAGCTGCTCTAGGACTGAAATATCCTAACAGTTGCTGAATTGATTGCCATGCAATCTGGCACCGATATTTTAAGACCCTGTGAAAAGGAAGCACGGCAAAAACAGGTCTCTAGGTAGCAACTTGTTGCAGATATTGACCGGCATCCAGAGTAGCCGGTATAAGGCTGAATGTGCGCTTATGCCAGCAGACTTGTGGTCATTAAATTTTCAAGTGTTTCTAGGACTTCCACAACTGTTACAATGCAGGAATGATGAATATATCGGCTGTAGTTCATGATCGAAACCCCCACTTCCTCCTAACGATACTACTAGCTAAGCTAATGCTAACTGGGGCTGTGTGTTTCCTCTCGGAGCTGTGCGACATATTAATAAACCTCAGTTTATTTTATGAACACAGACACTACAATGTTAAGTTTTTCTATGTTTCTAGCACTTCCACCCTTGTTGTAATGCAGAAATGGTGAGTAGCTATAACTGCTGTAGTTAATGATAGAAACCCCAACTTCCTCCTAACGATACTAGCTAAGCTAACACTAACTGGAGATGAGCGACACAGTAATAGACCTCCGTTTATTTTATGAACCAGGACACAACGTCGCTAAGTTTTGTAATCTGTCTAGGACTCCCACAACTGATGTAGTTCAGCAAACACAGTTATTCCAGCCATAGTTAATTACAGGAAGTGGTAAATTCCCCCTTCCCCGTGATGGTGGCGCTGATGCATACCAACGGTAAAAATATGTGGTATATAGCATGAGATACATGAACAATTATCACATGGACACAGTATTAAAGCTGGGGAAATATATTCTTCATTTCATGGGGACTTAAAGGCCCCTAAAAAGATCAATTCTTTTTTGATGATTTCTTAACTATTTCCTCTACATGCAACTGTTCAGTACACTGCCTGCTTGGATTTTCTGTATTTGGGTCCCTTTCCTGTTGCCTCAAATTCACCTCTGTTACACAAACCTTCTCAGGAAATGCAGTTCACAAGTTTCCTCTGAAGTGTAATAACTGAGCAATGAATGACTCATATTCAGAGACAGAGAACTGAAGTGTTGAGTCGACACACAGAGGCAGGATTTGTCTTAGTGTGAAGAGGATGGTGTTATTTCAAGGACTGTTGATGAACATGATTACTGTATGCGTCCACTAGAGAACAACCCACTGGAACAGCTGTAAACAAATGACCAAATACAAAGGAGACAGACACATGTTGTAGGTTTTTATTCCGTGTGTGCAGATGAAATGTTACGAAAGTGCTGCTGTAAATGTGTCATCCACAATAATCGGGTTAGGACACCTTCTGTGCACTAGCTGGTGATTCACTTCTACCAGTGCAGCCTCACAGACGATACTTGCAGCACACATCATCATCATCTCTCTCTCTCTCTCTCTCTCTCTCTCTCTCTCCTTCATTGTGTCACTCATGCCATTTCTGTGTCACTCCTCCTCTCGCCTTTCGGATCATTCGCTCCATCTCACACTCTCTCTCTCCCTCTCTCCCCATCTTGAATATTGCACACATGCACACACACAATTACACAATGTCAAGGTGAGTGAGTTAAGCACTTTCATGCATCATTAGAGCAGCTGTAACAGCGGGGAGATAAAGAGAAAGGATGTCTGATTGGTTTAAAAATAACTTCACGAAAACGCACTAACATGCATTTACATCAATAGATTATTTTGGGGGAGATGTCAAATAGGTGTGGGTGCAAAATAAGCTTATCTGAAATATGAGAAGATGTGAGGGATTGTGAGATCATTCATCGCCTGTGACTGCTTATCCTTTGCGGGGTCGCAGGAGGGGCTGGAGCAAATCCCAGCTGACATTGGTCAAACACCCTGGACAAGTCGCCAGTTCATCACAAGGCTGACATACAGAGACGAACAACCATTCATGCTCACATTCACGCCTACGGGCAATTTAGCGTCACCAGTTAACCTGCATGTGTTTGGACTGTGGGAGAGAGCTGGAGTAACCGAAGGGAACCCACGCGGACACAGGGAGAACATGCAAACTGCACTCAGAAAGGTCTTACCCCAGGTATCAAACCCAGCACCTTCCTGCTGATAGGCGTAAGGATCTGGATTCGAACCCAGGACGTTCTTACTGTGAGGCATCACTTACATAGGCCTGTGCCTCCACCGAGCTTAATGTCCAGCAACGTCCCTGGTAATTGGTGTTACAGATTTCACCACAATTACCAATTCACATGGACACCAGGAAAAACTAAGACAGAGTTGACTGTGGAATGCTCTGTTACCCACTCAGGCTCTCTCGGCTGCAGCCATGGACGCTCAAGTCCCATCAAACCACAGATAAACTCAGTTAGACGGTAAGTAGGCTTGAATGCATTATTGTAATTGAGCAAAAGCTGGGCGGCACGGTGCACTCGTGGGTAGCACTGTCATAGCAAGAAGGTCCTGGGTTCGATTCCCGACCCGGGCAGGACCTTTCTATGCTCTCCCCATTTCCCCCACCATCAAAACATGCATATAGGTCCATCCCCCGTCAGTACCCTTGACCGAGGTACTAGTTGGTCCCCTGGCGCTGTGCTGTGGCTGCCCACTGCTTCTCAGGGATGAGTTAAATACAGAGAACACATTTCACTGCACTCTGTATAAAGTACCTTTACTGCTCAATTAGGCCAAATGTAAGATTTAATTGGACCATGTCCTTGTCCCAGTATTCAAGAATGGGGGAAGAATCTATTCACTGACGAAAGTTTCTCTGTCTGCAAACAGTGCAGGCAAATGCCATTAGTGTGTTCAAATGATGACAGTTATCTTTTCCAAAACCTTGTAGAGTAAGCCATATATAACCTAGTATTATGAGGATGTATTACCTTTATATAACATCTGTGTTTTCACACTTTTGATGGATTTTTTTCCCCCTCAGCTTACACAATCCTGTTGAAATATTCAGAAAAAGTGCAAAGAAGCTGTTTTGTATCTACTGCATGCTGATCTATACAGCTATATGTGAAAGCTCTTAACAGCTTTGTAATAATCAGTCCTAAAATCACCACCATTTGTGCCCGCTTGATATTTAATATTCCAAGAAGAATCACAAATATATTTAATGTCAACCCAACTGACGACAAAATGCACCTCAGGTGCAACACACTGAATGTCATATCTATAAATATCAGGCTAGCATTTGAAAAGCACATCAAATAATAGCTACTCACTCAACATCTACCTATGATTAATAGTTCCATCAGCACACTTCTGATCCTAAAGTATACCAAAAAATTAGCTTTAACAAGCTCTGAACTCTAGACAGGTGCTTTGCTTGAATCTCACAACTGACATCCCAGCAGGAGGTGATGGCAAAAAACAAAATTAATTTTAGCTGACTTATTCTGTGGGAGTTCAGTCCCCTTTGCTGAGTCTAAGCATTCCAACACAGGCGTATAATGCATAATATTCCAGTTTTTGTGGAAACTCATTATAGACACCAAGACCAGAATGCTCACTGCTCTATGTGGGCTGCCCTTACATCATGCAGATTCACAGGGAATGCTAAATAAGGTAATTAGGCTTGGCAAGAGGCTACCAGCGTAATCATTTCATAAGAGGACTCGCAAAATAAAGTAGCCCAAATTCTAGACGTGTGCAGTCCAATACATTATGGAGCTTAATTTGAGGACAGACATCACTGAGTCCTGAGTTGTAAACAAATGCAAGTTCTCTCACTACACTTCTGTATAGGAATGAATGATTGCTCTGAAAAAAAACAAACAAAATACACTTTGACTTTAATGAGTCGTTGTCATCCTACTTCATATTTAGACATATCAACCTGCTTATGTGTTTTTGACATGTTTTTCTGTAAAAAAGGTATAATTTCCACACAAAAATCCTTAAAATGATAGGTGAAATCTTCTTGTCCTACCTCATAAAAAGTTCTATGAGATTCTATGACTATGTAAATAATGTTCATCTCTTATGGTGAAGGTCCACAGGGGCGTTTTTCAACTGCTTCCCTGCATCGGATGTTTGTTGGGCGTGCCACTAGGTGATGGATGGCATTTGACATTAAATCAACACCTCGTGACGCACGATTGGACAAACACTTCACTCACTGAGCTGTCCCTGGTATCTGCTCGAGGACTTCAAAATGGACCAACATGGCGGCTTGCTTGACTACTTTCTGTTATATCTCAAAAGTAGTTCACTGCAATGTGCTTCTGTTCACATTTTCAGTGTGAAATAAGCCATGCAGTCGCTGAAGTCGCTCGTTTAAAAGGTTTGGATGAGAGTTTGCAGAGACAATGAGTCATGCTGGATGCACGTGATTTGCACAAAGTAGCCTAGACCTCTATTTTATGCAAATGTGGAGAAGCCGATGCAACATCTCGTCTCTCGAAATGCACCGCGGCGCTACCAGAATGCATTGCAGGGCGTCCTACATAGACAATGGATAGGAAGCCTCAAAACCACAGATCCTGTGGATCTCCACCATAATGTTTTGCTGCTTGACACAAGATTTCTACCTCACTGTCAAGTCAGTTCTTAGGCTTTGTTTAGATGAGAGCAGCCCTACTAAAAATGTAAAATCTTTCTTTAGCGTCTTTAGAAAAATTTGCATTTGCATGAACAACTGAAAGTGCTGCAGTACGCATGCCAGGCCAGTAGTCGGTAGTGTAAGTTTATAATGACCGTCAGAGCTGCAGAAGTTGTTTACTTCCTGTTGCTACTAAGCCCTCAGCAGCCACAAATTAAAGAAATTCAGCTGTAGACTGGCCCTCTAAAATAATGCTGTCAAGACTCAAATTTGCCTCAATAGACTGTTTTCATATTCGACCTGCTTTTGGTGCATTCTGGACTGTTTAATCAGAGTTTGGTAGTGGCTAGAGTGGCATGCACTGACTTGCACTAGCGTTAGCATTAGCACGGTCGCCACCATCAGGCTTTGCGGTTTGTCAGTTTACGCAGCCGGGAAGAAGGTTGTGGTTTCAAAAGATTACACTCTGATTCAAGAAGTTGCCTTGGTGCCAGGAGAGTGAAGCAAATACGTCAGCCACGATGGACGCCATTTTGCATTTTGCACGGAAGCCGGTTTAAAAAGTTTGCTGTCGTGTAAAAGGAAGGTCGAACCGAAACAAAAGTGTGTCATTTAATGCAAAAACCTGCGTCGTGTAAACTGCCTCTTTGAGTGTGTGCACCCGCAAGTTGTGTTGTGTATTGGACCAGGACAGAGTTCCAAACTACTTCTGATGTTACAAATCCTCCTCTTAGAATCAGACTTTCAGTGAGCACAGAAATGTTCCAGTTTCAGAGAACGAACTTGAAAACAGCCTTCAGGTGTCAAACTCTGAACATACATCATTCTGCACAGTGAAGTTCAAACATTCAATTGTAGGGACAAGAAGAAAACCTTCATTTTTGAATAGTGGGACTTTAAGTGCTATCAGTTTTATGCATTCATGCAGGTAGGTCTACATGAGAGCTCCGTGTGAGTTGCCAGCTCATCATGAAATAATCACATGTGCTGTCAGAGCCATTTGCAGTGACACGAGAAATTGTCCTGAGTCATTATTGTTTCTGAGCTTCGAATGTCATCAGAAAAGGAACGCCAATCACCTCAGACAGAGAAAGAGCGAGAGAGAGAGAGAAAGAGAGCGACCTGTCGCCACAGCAACCTTCTATCATGAAAAACCTTCCTGGAACAGCTGTTGTGATCTTGTGTGATTAAGCTTGTGTTTTGGTCGTCGTGAGCTCTCAGCCTAATAACAAGAGGTGGAGGAAATAAAAAAAGCACAAAGAGGAGGAGGAGGAGGAGAGAAGGCCAAAGGAGAAAAAAGAAGAAGAAACATTTTTTTGTGTCAACTGAGCGATCGCTTCTCTTAGACTAGATTAGCAGAACACTTGAAAGAGAACAGGGATTTTGCCAGAGTGTGTGAGCAAAAGAGAGAGATGGGGGCGTCTGGCAGAAATGGAAAGCAAAAAATAAAATAAAAAATTGTAAGAAAAATATGTGACGAGCCTTGAAGCTACTGTAGATGAGGATTTATTACAAAGTCCAACCCAAGTGAGCAAATAAGAATCTGCTGTTAAAGTAGAACGCTCGCTGTATTACCCTCATATACTTGAATATTACATTTGAACGTACTGCTGAGTGGATGCATTCAGAAAAAGGCACAAAGCAAATATGTGTGTGTATCAAAATCGCTGGGGGAGTCGACTTTTAGAGAGAGAAGTGGCATTAACAGCCCATTGTGAGAAGTCCTTTCTGGAAGGGTTAGAGGGTGAAACAAAATAAAATCAAACCTCGTCGTTATTCAGTACTGTGTCTCTCTCTCTCTTTTGTTTCTTTGCATTTCCCAGCAGAGCCATCGCCGGCATGGTTCATCTGCCGCCGAGTTTTCAGTCGTAAAAACGGCTCCATGTTTATTCAGGCCCCGGCTCGGTCGCTTTTTATGTGAAGCTACCACTCCGTATAATGAACCAGCAACAGCAAGATACACAAGTTCTGCCCTTTCGCAGCTAGAAAAAGTAATATAAATATCATAGGAGGGGTTGATAGGTTTGTGGCTTGAAGTAGAAAGAGCTGAGTTATACAGCTCTTGTTACATGCATGTGCAGCTTAGCTCTTTGAATGTTATGCAGAAAGTTTGAAGTTAGTAGCTCTTGTGGAATTTCTATTAAAGGTAATTAGAAACTGTAACTTAGCACTGTTTGAAGAAATGGACAGTATCTGTCTTCAGGCAGTCATCTCCCTCAGCCAAGTTTGAACTCAGTTTCTCACTTCTTCACCACGCTTTAAGACTGGGCACCTTCCCCTGGTGTTGTCTACAAAGTGCTCCTCATTGAGTAATAAGCCCTTAAGATGGAGGTAATGGATGACTGCGCGAAGGCAGATATTGTCCATTTTCTCAGACAGTGCTGACTTGCAATTTTCAATTACCCACAAGAGAAATACCAAGAAAGTTTTCCAGAGGTTGGCTCAGTTTCGAACACCTACTGAAATGGGCCTATCAAAAACTGTAAAAGCACAAAAATTCTTGGTCAGATTCTTGTTTTTTTTCTCCTGTCTTGGTCCCCCTGTTTGATCAAATATTTACCGATTTAATCACTTTACAAAAACAGTACTTTAATCAAGATAACGTCCTTGTGAAGCTGTCGTGTGCTATATAAGACCTAAACACAGCATTATTTTGAGTTTGAAAAAAAGTTAGGCCTACAGTAATGCATTAATACCTGCCAGTGGTAAGCAGATTACTGAAAATTTATACCCAAGTGAAAGTACAAATACTCCTGAACCTCTTAATTTTCATGTCTTGCATTCAGAGGAATGTCCAGTATGTTTTAAGCTAGCAGGGTTAGCAATGCGCTTCCTGGTGCATTCCTTCCGTTTACAAGCTGTGTCATCATTGGCCATTGGTAAGCCTTTATTCAAAATTCACCTGGGGACAGCTTTGGAGTTGGAGGTTGTGTGACCTTTGCAGCTTAATTTCAAGAAAAAAGAACTTACAAAGCGCTACATCTTTTTTTTCCGTTTTCCTCACATAGTAAACGCAGACTGTGTGAGACCTAAGATCCTGCCTTTTTCACGGAAGTCATATCACAGGGCAGAGAGACAGAGCTGTATAATAAAATTATAGCTGACTCAATTCCAACCTGCTTCTTTGGTTTCAGGGGATCCTTGAATCGAGCACAGGGTCGTTAATGTTATTACCAACACCTGCGCTTTTCCTGCTAGGACAAGGAAAAATGAAAAAGGCCTGCTGTTTGAAGGGTTCTTTGATGGAGCTGTGCTGAATAACAAAATGAATGTGACAAGTAATGTTGGGTTAACTAATTACTTTTGCTCTTGAGTTATGCGTGGAGTAATTTAATTGCTTTTTCAATTAGTAATTTATAATGAGAAAGGTGATTTTTTTTTGATAAATGTTTTGCCCAAGGCTGCTTATTTTAGCATCAGTGTGATAACTCATATTACTCAGGCATAGATACTGAAAAAAAAAACCAAAAACCTGTTATTTGAATTTGGGTCCTGCTTGCAAAACTCTGACAACTTTGGAATTTTCTACCGCCACGTCTTTTCCTTTCTTCTTCCATCTTTCCCACTGCCCTCATTCCCTTCATCATCCTAGTTTCTCTCCATCCCTGGCACCCGTCCGCCTGTCCCTCCCTTCTCCTTCGACGCCAGAAGGCCAGTGTTCGATAATGACATATCAATCTGTAATGTACTCTGGTCATGACTCACCCACAGATGGCTCGGAGAAATACACTTTCTCTCCCCCCGCAGTGCCCCAGTTACCAATAAAGCAGTTGTCTGTGGCTGTCAAACTGTGCTCTCTCTTGTAGTGTGATATTGAAATTTGGTGATTTAGATGCTGTGGAGCAGGGTGCGACTCTGGCGACTTTCACTCCTAATTTTTGAATTTGTGGCCTCTGATAAGTCATGATTAAATGCAGTGGCCAGGACAACCTCGCAGAGACATGGAGGAAGTTGGATTCCCTGCTGCTGTGCATTAAATTTGGCATACCTCGGAACTAAACGCCCGATATTTGTTGCTGTGAACTTGTAGATTTCTTTTCCCGAGTAGCCTACGGAAGGCCTGTGTATGTTAAGTTTTTATTTTTAGGGATATCTGGAGGAATTATCAAGCTTTCTATGCAAGAATCCTAGATGCTATTGGATAAAATAGAAAATAAGCCTTAACGTGGCAAAGACAATGACTTTAACAGTGGATAACTGTGATGCAGAGGAGTGTGTAGGGGCTGTCAAGAGGGAAATGAAGCATGATAGTAAGTGAAGAAGGGCTGTGGAAGAGATGTAGTGGAATCATGACTGTTATGCCCAGTCAAGATACCATAAAGAACAAGAAAGGACTCAGAGGAAAAGTCACATTTTATTACTGGTATGGCAGTTGCATGACAATAAATTACTGTCCACCTTTTCTTTGTTATTGCATAGACAGCAGACTGTTTCAAATCTCTGACATTTTTGATGTTGGTGTTGGAGAGCAGGACGAAGGCAAGACAGGACGCCACATGGCAGTGTTGAGACATTGTTCTGATCTCTGCATTAGAACTGACAACTGCTAATGGTCATCTGCTCTCTGTCACTTCTGATGTATCTGCAGCACACACCAGATTGTTACAGCACTAATGGCATTATAATTACCACAAAAGCCTAAAGACTGTTTACTCGCCTGTGGGTGGGCTCACTCTGTAGGAGTTTAACCAAATGCGGCAAAAAAATTAATGCCGTCTCTTGGAACCCCACCGGCCACCAAACTATCACCACTACCCTGCTGCTACGTCCATCGCCTTTTGCTTTTATGCCGTCTCTGTGTGTTTTTCTGCAATAAATTTGCAGTATTTTACTTTATGTCTACACATCTGTTATGATTAACCACTTCCTCTCTGTTGTGTGCATGTAAACTGTGATAAATAGACCAGCTGGCCCAATGCAGATACCAGCTGGTAGTCATAAACCACTCAGACTGTAACGGTATGTAAGGCAATGCTGCAAGGTAGCAACAATGCAGGTTTAAGCTTGGGAGTCATCAATCAACATGGTAGAGAGGAGGCTGCTGTAAAAGAAAGAGCATAGATATGCACAACATCTCTCAGTCCAAAGTGTTTGAAACACATTGCATTTGCTTGTAGAAATAGGTGAACTACACCAAAGAAACCTAAATCTGTCTACTGCAAGTACTTGTTCTGAAAGACAGTGAAAGAAACATGTCACGTATTTGCATAATACCAGTTTGGGCATAAACACAAAATATTGAAATTATCTACAGCAAAAAAAATCCTCCTGCTTCCAACCACAGAGACTAAAAAAGAGAACAGCAGATCGATTGTGCTTGTGTGCCGTAAATGTTTTGTATACGTTACGACAAAGACAGTTTAGTAGTCTCCAATCTCCTCACTGATGGTCTCTGAACATGAGATAAACGGACAGGACTGTAAGGCACCAGTTGGGATGATAACCATTCTCACCCTGGAGTGTCGCCCAAAACACTAGTTTAAGTTGGGATGATGAGAATAGACGACGAGCAAATCACATGTGGTTATTAAATGCTAATGTAAAATGTTACTGATTAAACTTCTACCACTCCAAACTCAATATTTAGGGTAGGATTACATGTTGAATTAGCATCAAAGGAATGGTGTAAACTGGATGTTAACTGTTCGTGAGTCATTTAATTGCCAGTTTGTTAGCAGCTAACGTTATGCTAACATCTTTGCTTGGCGCTAGCAAATTAGCTACCACAAGTTAAAATTAAACAGGCTGTCGCTAGAGCCAGTGCCGGCTAGCGCTAGCCACAGTGCAATTATGATGTATTTTTAAAACATAAAATGTGATTTAGACAAACTCAGATTCTGAGACGAACCTCAGATCATGTCGTGTGGTTTGCACAAGTGGTGTAGCCATGCAAGCTGTCCAAGACGGCGGACATTTTCCCGCGCGCGCGATCGTATTAACACAGGACTCACATCGGGAACCTACACGGACCTATGCATGGAGGTCCACGTTGATGACGTCACCGCCGCCTTTGCTCTATCACGACATCACAGCAACAGGTACGCACCACACAGTGCTAATACAGGTGAAAGCAAGCCTAACTTATAACAGAGTGGTACAAGTCCTTATATTCAGCAGTGTCATAGCAGGATGAGAGCCTTTTGTACAGTCTCATCAGCTATGTAAGATATGAGGCATCAGTATTCAATTTAAACTGCTTCATAACCAGTTTAAAGTTCCTCGTAGTGACTGTAACAAATATAATGGCCCTATTTCAGCTATTAATTCCAAAAACATCCTGTCAGATCCCATTGCTTTCCTCACCAGATAAATATGTGTGAATACAGTGGTGGCGTGCCACATAAGGTTGTCAGCGGGAAGCAGCAGAACCTTCGTCTCTGTTCCATATGTGACGATACATCTTCATGTAGGGGGAGGACAGGAAGTCATGACTTGTTCATTAGGTGGCACACCAAGACTCTGTTAATGACAATGCTGCACAGTGAGACATACATTAAGCACATATGGAAATCTACATTAGCGCGCCATATCAAGATCATTAATCAATATGCAGAGATGAATACAAGTTTGTTTTGAGGCACAGCGTGACTGTTTGCTTCCGCGTGTGCAGGAAAAGTTGGCTGTCTTAGTCGTGCATTCTCAGCTTTTTGGATTTAGGCACGTTCAAGTCAGTTTTGAATGATTTACATTAAGTCTGTGCGTGCAGAGTGGACTAAAAGCAGCAGAAAGCAAACAGAGATCATCTGCTGCATGCCTGAGCATGCATCAAGTCGAGTTTGTGGCGATGACTGACTCAGACCAGGGGAACAACTAGCCAAATGTGAAAGTACCGACAGCCTAAAATGTTCCCGTCATGGCCACGGAGCTCTCATGTAGCTTCGGGAATGACATGGGCAGCAACACTGGAAGCTTTCCAAGGCGCTATCACGCTAATGTTCTGAGCTGGGGCATTTTGCAGCGAGCTCAGCCCCTTTCTTGTCACATTGTTAAAGCTGATATACTGTATTTTCTAGCAAACAGGAGGGTTCACTGAGGGCGCAGGCTGATGGCACTAATTGGCGGATACCCGTTTGTTTGTTCTGGAAGCGTCCGTGATAATAGAAGGGAATTCAAAAGGAGGAGGGGGAAGAGAAATGGAAAGAGAGAGTGGTAGGAGTGGTAGACGTGGGTTAAGACAAAAGCATGTGTCACAGTCTTTTCTGTCTGTTGACTGCGATAAGCATGTTTAGGAGGAAGACCTCAGAACCGGCTGAAAAGAGCGAGGACGTGAAAGAAGCAGCAGTTCTGCTCTCAGTGTTTTCTTCTCTACTGTAATGGTATCATCTCAAGCCTTGCTTGTCATAGTTGTGTAGAAAAAGCGAAGATACTGATTATGATAATGTGTATGTATACGCCACGTATGGTGCACGTGTATTTTTCTTTGTGCCTGTTTTCACTTGGTGCACAAAATCCTCTCACACCACAATGTGTCACAAACGCAAAGCTGTAGTAAAGTCTTGTGACTCAATTTAGGTGGCTGCATTATGTTTAGACATCTTGGAGGATTCACTTAGGCTACTGACAGAGAGAAGAAAGGAGGAATTCTTCATTGTGACATACATCCACACTGAGCACAATGCAATGAAACTGATTCTCTACATTCAGCCTATTTATGCTGAGCCGTGGTAAGCAATCATACAGCGCTGGCACAACTTCAACAAAGTACCTTGCTCAGGAGAATTGACTAAATATACTTGTTTTTTGATTACTGGCAAGAGTTATATGTCATTTTAAACTAAGTCTTTGAGCTTACTGAAAGCCACACTGCGCAATATCTATCTAATAAACTTGGGTACGACATCAAATTTGAAGTATGCAGTATGCGAGACGATAACACTTCTTAAATCGCAGGCTACGATGTGAGTCAATGACGTGTGTGCGCTGCATGAGTGCTTGCAATCCATGTTTTCTGCTAAATTAGTAGAGAAAAATAATGGAGCTTAACCATAGCTAAGCCCTTGCAATAGTGGCATTTATATGTGTGGAATAAACTCTGAAGAAAAGGAAGAGGAGGAAAAGGTGTCGCCAAAGAGGCCAACCTAAGAGAGCCTGAGGTAAGTACTTATTAGCATGCTAACCCTCTCTTTTTTGTTTGTTTGGATTTAGCATCATTATCATGAGTATTAGTGGGTCATTTCATGCTGTATATCTATTGGTTGGTCAGTAGCAGCTGTCACATTGTGAGAAAGTCACCCTGAATTTCTGACACTGGCAGAAGAAGTTTGTCTCAGGCTGTCTTTGGGTTGCGAGACCAGGGCAGCGGCCGTCTGTGACCCTTTCTCTCTGTGGGATGTAGGACCAATGTTTTGGAGCAACAACTACAGATATCTTCTCTCTATGTCAGCCCAAAATCTCACAAAATCTCAAATCTGATTACTCATTTGAGACATGTTTAAGTCAGTCGGTGTTGAAATGTCAAGGCATCTGTCTCTCAAAAGCACACAGGGTATGGAATATTTACACCTATCATAGACCACGTTTGCATGCACACAATATTGCGGTTACTGAGCTTACCCCAGTTACGGTCAGACCAGGAACAGACCAATCAACATGGACAATGACAGGCAAATCCCCAGTTATATTCCTGTATAGCCTACATGACACCCTGTAGCACCCGCTACCCAGAAGTATGCATGCACTTTGCATCGCTACCTTTTGTTGAAGATGCAGCTAACGTCATCCTCTGTGTGTGTCCTGCTGTTAGCTATATTACAACACTGAACACTGCTGCAAACAACTGCGCCACTTCACATCTTACGTGCTGGAAGACTAGAGCGACAGGATGAAGACGCCAGATGTAAACCGCAGCGTGCATGAGCACCAGTAAACCGTAACTTATGACAACAGTAACTGTATACGATTCTAAATGAACAACGTGCCAATCTGAGTCTAAAAATAACATAACAGTTAATAAACAAGTCACAAAAAGCACACA
>JAQFJB010000015.1:7704786-7720259 GCA_029874875.1 Naso minor
CGTTCCCCCTCCGGACGTTATTTACATCGCACGAGTCGGGTTTTTGCTGTTTTTGAAAAAGCCCGATTTGTCGCCTGCCCCCCTTTTTTCCTCCGCCGTGAATATCCTACAGTAAACGGAGCGCAGTGCGCATGCGCCCTGCATCCCTATTTGTGATCCAAGACGCGTCTCGTCTCTTGTTGCAGCAGCAGCAGCAGCAGCAGCTCCCTCTCTCTCACGTTAACATCTGCTCATTGGGGGCCGCTGCTGGTCGGTAACGCGTCACAGCAGTGTACACAATTTCCCCGTGGTAACGTGTAACGTGACGGATTACTTTTTTTTTTTAAAGCTTCAGCCTACATCTACAGTCTGGGCAAAACTGCATCTTCAATCCCCTGACTGTGTCAGACCTACGTCTTTCAAGCTAGAAAGTATTATTATTGTTATTATTATTATTATTAATTTAGATATTTTTGGGCCTTTTTCTGCCTTTATTTCTTTGATAGGACAGCTGAAGAGTTGACAGGAAACAGGGGAGAGAGAGAGAGAGAGGGAATGACATGCAGCAAAGGCTCCACAGGTGGAATCGAACCCAACCGAGCCACCAGGTGCCCCAGAAAATTCATTTTTAAATCACACTTCAATAAACGTAAAATTTTAAACGTCCAAAACCTAAATGTGGTTCAGTGCAGACTGATCCTGTGTCTTTCATTTCAGTGTTTTATTACCTTTTGCCTGCTAATCAGATTTACTCACCGTGTGTTCATGTGCTGGCCTCCAACAGCGCTCCGTCTGCCTTTTTTTAAATCATTCTCATACATGTTTCACTCTACAGAAATGTCAACCAGTACGTACAAAGCGAAGGGTTAAATCAGGCAGCTCAAGGTAGAATGACTCCCCCTTTACTGTATGTATGCATAATTAACAAGCACTTTGCCCACTGTTGTTCATTCTGCTCGAGCAGCATGAGAAATTCATAGGATCTGATTCCTCAAGCATCTATGGAGAGCCGTGATGTCATGAGCGGTTTAACAGGTGAACCATGATTCAGCCACACACACACACACACACACACAAGACACAAGGAACATGCTTGCGTCTACCTGGGCTATGTGACATGAATAAATCACCGTCATACATGCGGGGAATGCGTCACACCTGCGGGAGACAACGTGAGCCGCGCAGATTCTCCTGTTTTACGGTTAAAGGCGACTCAGAGCCGCTGGATCTGCCGCTTAAAGCCAACTGAGCTGATCACACGTCACAGACGCAGCGAGCAGATTGAATGATTCCTCCAGAAGAAGCTCTGTTACTGGCTTTCAGTCCAATCAGTGGTTTTCAAACTGCAGGTAGGACACAGAAGCACTGAATGTAGGATGTGGAAGACCAGGGGGAGTACAATTAAGTTAAATAAGAGTCTGCTTACTTTTATTTCCACTAAAATTCAAATTGGATTTGAAAAATTCAACCTTGCATTTATTGCTTTACCAATCATTGTTTGATTGATTTTAAAAATGTGGGTGTGACATCATTTTCTGTCATTTCTTTCACGTCCCAGGACAGTTCCTCATTTCAGCACAGACCTTGTAAACATTTTGATGTATCATCATCCCAGAATTTTATAGTTTTTTTTAAATCATAAGTTATTGAAGTTTATCTTCTTCACCAAATTATATTTTCATTTTAAAAAGTGAAAGTCTAAAGCCTACACAAGAGCTGTGGTGGCGTATACTTACCCATCTAATTACTACATTTCAGCTGAAAACAGATTTTTCACTAAACTACACAAGCTAGAGTTTCTGGGTATTTTGTAGGTGCTGAACATAATTCATGAAGTACATCACAAAGACAAAGATTAAATAAGCGCGCCCCCTTCATTTTGTTGGATTGCTTGTCGTGTTTCAGGTGTCTGCGAACCATTAGAAGTTCTTCCAAGGAGACAACTCGTCGCTAAACTTCTCACGGTTTCACTGAAATACTGTTTCAGCCTCCTGCACATGGAGACAAAAACAAATCCGCCTCAACTAGCACATTAAAAAGCAGCTAACACGGCAATAATGTCAGATCAATATAGTCGAATATCCTCCAGTGATTTTACTTTTGTTTATTTATGGTACTTTATTCCTAGTGATTGTATTTTTTAAAAGTAGGGTTTAGAAAGGGGGATTTTGACTTGAAATGAAGCAATTTTACACATTTTTATTGCAGCATCTGGGTATTTCTCGCATTAGGCCTGCTTAAAGTTTCTTAAATGTAAGTCACAGATGATGTCTGACAATTCTGAGTCGACGCAACCTCAGCTACAGAGCCAAAATGGTGTCTATTTAGCTAAAAGTGGGCTTTTAAATAAGCTGTATGCAAACCAGGAGTTATGAAGTGAATCAAATGAATCAATTTATTACTTTTAAAGGCAGAAATTGCAATAACAGCTCCACTGTTTTCGTGTAACCACGGTTGAGATCTTGTGCTTCAAACAATGGAAAAGTTGTGCTGCGCATTGCAGACATAAACACATCAGGAATTCACAACAATCACTCCAAGCTGGGAACTAGGATTTGCGCAATATGCAATGCAAGCATCCATAAGCGGAGAGTAAACAGTAACTGCAGCAGTCTTTTCCTATAAAGAGGCATCCATGTTTGGTCTTCAGAGTCGTGCAACAAACAGTTCCTGTGTTTGGACTTCCTGGATGTTTCCCTCCTGCATCTCCACGTGATCTCCGTTGCGTTTGACGCATTCTTTCCAAAAAGGCACGGTTCTTATCAGTCGCTTCGACACACACACACACACACACACCTCGTGCCAGAAAGTCCGTAAGGAGATCAGCGAGGAGGTAAAGATGCGTCGGATGATAACATGACAGAAAAGGTGCGCGATCGTGACAGTCTCTCTCACAGTTGGCCGTTCCGCCTGCGTGCGTACCAGCCGAGACAGGCGCAGAAACCCACCATGGACAGGACGGTGCCCAGGATCAGCGCTAAGGCGTCGCCCACGTCGTAAGCCTCCGCCGGGGGGATCAGAGAGAGAAACATGAGCAAGACGATCGCTGCGGCGTTTGGAAGTTCAAGTTTGGGAGCCATGTTCTCCGCTGTTGCTGTTGACTTTCGGGAAGCTGGGGCGCCTGCGTCACGGTCAGATGACAGCAGCGGCGGCAGGACTTCCTGGTGCGCTCAGCCAATAGCGGAGCGACGTCATTGTAACCCGCCCCTGCTGAATTTTTATTTCCTTTGAGGAAGAATATTTTGATTTTGTCAGCAGGCATTTTTCCTGTTGCGCAGAAAATAAGTGCACCATTCAGCCGCCTGGTTTCTAGTTTACTTTTCTAATAAAATACCCATTTTTTAAACCGCAGTTATTCTACAATAAGTAGATTTGTGACATCTCTCATCTCACTGGTGACAATTATTCTGACAGGCTGTCAGTGCTTTGTGTCTTTGTCCCTTGGGCCCTGCTATAAACAAAGGAATCTATTTTACATCAGTCAGGCTCATCAACTTGTCGGATGCTTGACATCCTCTGCAAAGACAAACACGTGGTGACATGCATAGGCTATTACTGTTTGTCGTGTGTGGCACTTGTTGGTCAAGGTCATATCAGTAAAGGGGGGGGGGACCCACGCAGCCACAAAACAAAGGCTTTGGTGAACTTTAGCGTGTATTTTGCCCTTTTAATTTGGACAGGTAGAGAATTTCAGTCTAAAAGCGCTTATGTCTCCTGCTGTGCGTCAGTGCGCTCCTGATATCCGGAAACATGTTGAAATTGCTCTAAATCTGCCGTGTTGCAGTGACTGAACACGCCAGCATCTCATGCTGTAAGTGTTTGGCTTGCAGAGTTATGTGTGTGCGTGTGTGTGTGTGTGTGTGTGTGTGTGGATGCAGGTTCATATCTCTGTGTGCGCTCTTGGGGCACATTGCCTGTAATTAAATTAGAGTGCACATGTATGCCAAAGTAAAATATTGACCTTGTGAGGCTGCCATACCTCTGTACCTGCCTGCTGCGAGCCAGGAGAAGAACAGGCACGCGTCCCTCCGTTCACTCCTCCCGCTTCCTCATCATACTCTCTCTCTTTCTCCTTCTGTCTGTTTGGCTGTTTGTCTCACAAAGACACAAGGTTTTTTGTTTTTTTTTAGCCCTGTCTGATCTCTGTAGCGAACCACATGTCCATCGCAAGCTCCTAAAAGAGCTTCTTATTTAGAACATAAATCATGAATCAGACAAATCTGCTGCTTTTATTTTCCTGTGATGTTATATTCATCCTCTAAACGAAGGCAAATTTAGCTCGTAACAGCAGCTTAAAATCCGAATGAAAAGATTTTTTAATGGGTTAAGGCATCAGAAATGTCTCTGGTAAAACACACTGGCAGACAAACACAGCAGCAGCACTCAGCAGGGATCTCAGTGGTGTTGGTAATTGATCAGTGGGAGGATGAGTGAAGATCCAAAAATGAGCGTGTTTGTTTAACAGGCCAGGGCAGTGATATTAATTTTCCCTTTTTCATGTGTTCTGCATTGCAATGGGCCGTTCAGCACCTGAAGGCCTCATCCCTGAATTTCGACACCGGAAAGACTGAAAAGAACTCGGTAGCATTCAGTTTGAGGAACTCTGTATGTTCAAAACTAAGGCGAAATTGCGTCAAAGCCCAAGTGAAAGCTGAATTTTCCTTTGTTTTTTGTAAGGAAATGGGACAAAAGTAGCAGCTTTTGTTCAATTTAAAAAAAAAAGTTCAATTAAACACGTAGCTGTGCTTATGCACTGTTTGTGATTTAAGACATTTATCATTTTACAACCTCTGTCCCTCCATATTTACAGACCAGTCATCAGGGTTGCCAGGTCTGTTTGACAAAAGCATTTTAACAGCCAGTCAAAACCAGCCCAATGCCAGAATTCAAAATAAGCCCTTAAAGCAACACTATGCAACTTTGACCGAGACCAACTGCTTCGAAAAACAAAACTTAACAATGCATGTTCATACGTTGCATAAAACAGCAATTTGAGTAAAACTGGGTCATATTTTATGAGATGATGTCCTACGACTGCTCTGCCTCAACTCTGTGATTCACGGAGTTATTAAATGGGCTGTTAGCACAGCACATATATCTCTGTGAATGTGTAAAACAATTAACTAAAAGCACAACTAATCTGTTGCTTGGTCCCTTTGAGTATTTGTTTTTCCTTTGAGTCTTCCTCCTTGCCTGGACAACATGAATGTTTTGTTTTTATTTGTTTGCGTGCAGGCGGGGCGGCGCTGCAAATCAGTTTTGTTCGGATTGGAGCCTCAACGAAGTAATTCATGATATGGATTTCATTATTCATTTACTTAACATCAAAAAGAAGTTCACTCAAAAAAAAAAAAATCTACCCGTGGCAGCACCTCAGAAGTAGCCCAGTCCCAGGGGGATTTCACAGACCTGGCAACCCTGCCAGTTGTGTTAAGTACAGTGAACGCTAGCAAGCTAGGCTGACCAGCGTTCGCTCTGAAAATTATCGCTAGTTAGCCTAGCATTTGCATTTGCACTTATTCCTACTAGATGTTAGCGTCGGTTCATATTATTTCAACACCTGCTGAGTCATTGTTGAGCTTCTGTACACTCAGTGTTGTGTCCTACCCATATTTTATTCAAAGTAAATAAATAAAAATTAAAGAATGGAGCCTAGCTAGCATTAGCTGTCTCATGGGTCTAGTTGCAATGGTGGCAAATAACCAGAACATTTTACAACTCACGGCAACAAGTAGTTCTGTAACCTGACATCATATGTGACCCCATACTCAGATAATAACACCCAAGTATTGAAGAGAGCATTTAAATCTGATACAATAAATCAGCTAAACAGGGTGTCCGTCAACTGCTGGTTAATTACCTTAAATGACAATGATATTCGTATTTTTAAGCTAAAACTTAGTTTGATTTCAACCTCCAGTTCTGCTTGTGAGCATTTCCAGTGACTGCTCTGCAGTTATCCCTTCTCTTTTGACTTTAAGTGACGTGTCTTTCCCTCAGTCAAGTCAAAGTGCCACCGGCTGTCAGGAATCGGTGGCACACCTGAAGGCGCTCTATAAAAATGTCCATCTCAGCTTGTGTTTTAATCCAATACTGAGATGTTAAATCTTGTGTATGTGTGAGTTTGTGTGGGCATTTGTGGATGGTGTTCGTCTCAAAAAAGAAAATTCTGTCCTTCTGTAATATACCATGTCTGTGAATTTGAAGCACTTAAATCCCTTTTTAAACATTGCCATTTTGGCTCAGTTGTGTATTTTTTAACCTTTTTTTTATTTTAGCCAATGTTTAGAGGTATGAACATCTGAAAAGGCTCATTTTCAGAATCCTTGGTTTCGTAAGCATCATCCATTCTCAATTACTTTACACAACAGTAAGGGGAGAGTTCTATTTACCTGTACCTATACCATCCAGCACAAAACATCTCTCCTCGAAGATTAATTATGTTCCAAAATTGGTTTCTCCGAAAACACTGAAAAGCTGACCCTTTAAAGCAATTGCTGCTTTTGTAGTGCTTCAGTGCACCATCCATAATGAATTGTACTGTGAGGGACATGGCAAATGGATTCGCCTGTGTCTTTTGTGCCAGTGTTAGAGATGTTGAAATACTTGAGAGAGCTTGAATCAACAAAGAAATAAAGGGCAGCTTGGTTCTGTGTAACATAGTGTTGGACCACACTGACTCACACGCTGTTAGGGACGTGGGATGAGCTTTAAAACATCACAAACCTGCAAAAAGATGAATGACGCAGTGTAATTATCTATTCATACCGGAGTCTGAGAGGGAGTCTGAGGGTGGATGCTTGACAATCACGCATCTGAGTGTTACGCTGACAGTTGTATAATGCTTTAAAGGGTAATCGATTCATCTTTGCATTTGTTGCTTTGTTTTGGCAGAGACTGAAAATTAGCTTGAGATAATTTGTCATTTAGTCATCTTTTATGTCAATGTAACATTCTAATCATGTGGTACCCAGTCGTAACCATCCTCCTTAGTGTGTTCAAGCGATATTTGTGAGCTGCCAAACAGCACAGCTTTCAGAGGCGAGTGGACAGAATATCAAAAACAAAATGAGCCACTGGTGAAATGGTTAAAGAAAGAATTATGTAAATGTGATTTTTTTTTTCTTTTTTCGCCTGAATAAGGTCATTGTCAGCTGCTTAGCAGCAAGTCTCAGGTGTTAGTTACCTAGAAGCAACTGAAGAGAGAAAAAAGGAAATGCCAAAATTCTTTGGCTTTGCACTGATTGATTTCTTACCTTGAGAAATTTTTCGTTTCAGCAAAATCATTCACTGAAATGACAGAAAAATAATGGCTGCCTGTAAGGTAGGAAATACATTTCCAGCATTATGTAAAGATCATCAGATATGAGCTTGTTGGAAGTGTGCTGTTTATTAAAGACAAGCTTTTGATGAGAGTCCTTTTTTCCAAGCATCCACTACAAGCAGAAAGTCAATCATAAAACTATTGACATTCCTTTGTAAATAGTTTGCAGCAATGTTTTTATAGATCTTAAGTAGGATGATGAGATGAGAATGGGTGAAATAGGACAGGGGACTTCAGGGTGGGTGTGTCCACATGGCCATGGTGGGTGTGGCCTCCAGTGCACTGGCCAACAAAGAGTGCTGTTGGGATGAGCGTCACCTTGGTTACCTTGGCAAAAAGCTCATGGGATTTTTGAATAAGATTTTGGATTATCGCTGAAATTAAGCTCTGTGACAAACAAAAGTATATGATACTTAAATGTTTCGTTCAGCATAATAATACTCACAGGTGAACATCTTTTTTTTTTTTTAATTTTTGAAGCGTAAACGAAATCGCCAGAAGCAAAGAATATTGTTATGCCATAAACAAACAACATTGTGGCTGCATGACTCAGGCCTAAACATCGCCACCCCGAAGCGTTTTGTACTTTTCTACGAAACTGATCTGATTTAGCGAGTGATCATGGCTGTGTCAGTCGCTAGTCTCACATTCTCTTGATAGATATTACATAAGCTATTTTATTTCTTTTCCGGGCGATGACATTACGTGGCTACTTGTTAACAACCACCTTTTTCAGGATGTGTAAAACCTTAAAAGTTCAAAAATTGTAATTTTATGTGGCAGAAGAACATTGCTAAATATCTTTAGCCTGTGTTAACCAAAGACTTCATTTCAGCCTTTTAACAGAAAACCCGCTAACTGACTCAGTTTTAGGACTCATTACTTCACCACTCTATTCGGTGTCACTAACAGGCCTAGTAAGACGTATGAAAGTTCAAACTTGTCGCTTAACAACGCAATGATTGTGTTATTGTGAGTGCTTTTGCCTATCACATCTGTTTAAACAACAGATTAGGCAAACTGATCAACTAATAGGGCCACTAGCTGCATGGCTAACTGAGCTAACAAGCTAATGGAAGCTACTTGCTACAGCAAAAGAGAGCGACAGCAAAGAATATACTAGCTACGCTACAATTAGGTGTTACTCCAGATATGCAGCCCCACAAGTCTCCAAAATGTAACAACCCCTGCAAGACCTATAAACACATTATTTAAAGTTTACTTCTAATTGTATTTCATTTGGTGTGCATATTAGCAAAACGCAATCAAATAAAGCTCAGCATCACCATATTAGTGCAGAGATCCAAGAGAGTTACTTAATGGTTAGTCATAATAGTGATTTTATCTTCCTGTAATTTCCCCCATGGAGTTGCTCTCAGAAATAAGCAGAAGCAGAGTTAGTGTTTGCAGTGTTCAGCAGAGGGCAGGAGTGCAGGATGTGCACCATAGGTTTTACTGGGCATTTAAAGAAATTTATTTCAAAAATAAAACATCTTGAAATGATAACTGTTGCCCCATCATAGTGATTCAGTATGCAACAGTTTTAATCATAAAATGAAAAATAACCATTGGAGGAAACTTTACTCTCATTTTACTAAATGATAACTCTATAACAGCCTGGATCCTTTACATTTTTCATATCAGATGATGAATCCTCTGTATTTCCTTTTTTTTCTATTACAGATTTATAGTGTTTTGGACAACTGTTGAAATGGTTTCATTTCTTTAGCATCTTTTTTCCTGATGAACTCCAAAGCAAAATTAGATTGACTACTTTGAGATAAACAGAAAACTACGCAGTACTGATTTACTCAAGGAGATCAAGTTTTCCTCAATGTGCAGCCTGCGTCAAATATGGCCGACAGCTGAGTACATCACAGTTACTCAAAGCATGTGTGCGTGTGTGTGCATGCATATGCATGGAGAGATTGATAGCTCATCACACTTCCTGTCATGGTGTAAATGTCACCTCTGTAGCTGGCAATGATGAAAGCAATCATGTGGTTGGTTCATCATCTGCAGGGTTCTTTTTAATGGAAATGCACACACATAAAAGTCACAGTTGTCATAAGTTAAAAGACAGAGAGGTCTGAATCTTAATATAGTGTTGTTCATTAATGCTTGATGCTGTTTCGGATAGATTTAGTGCGTGTGTGTGTGTGTATGCGTGGGATGTTAACTTATTAGCATAGCTTAGCATAAAGACTGCAAGCAAGAGGGGAAACAAATGACTTCCCGGAGTCTCTGCTGGCTGTCTGGCAACCTCATGCTGACAAGACCCCCCAGTAAAATTTTTTTAAAATACTTTTTTTTGTAAGGATTGAACATTGTAATTAGTGAGCTTCAGATGTCCTTGTGGTGCTTTATTATGTTTGGACCTCAGGATAACTTTTTCTCAGTCTTAAATTTCATATTTAATGCACAGTTAGAAGAGAAAAAACAGTCTTTTTTTGTCTAGCTTTCAAGAAGACAGCAAAAAGTTTGTTATCCAAAATGCCAAACTATTCCTTTATTGCAATCATAGAAATCACCACAGTGGTGACATATGCAAGTGGATTCTGAGACTGGACAGAATTTTCGGCAAGGGAGAGACACAACAGACATGTACAATCCCTAAACAAATTTCCTTTTTTCAGATTTAAGTTTCCCTTTCTTTTGGCAAACAGTAAATAGGGACTTGCATTAGCCAATGCAACAGTTAGAGTGTTGTAGCAGCCCTAAAGGACTGCATGCAAGAATGGATTTGGACCAGGGGTCATGGCATGTTGTCGTAAGTGGATGGAAAGCTCCACTTGGTTGTCCTTATGGCTCACAACATGGTTACGGTGGCTTGCAAGGGCCAATTTTTGCCTAGCCAGACCTCTCTATCCCCTAAGTTAGCGCTGTGCCAGCGCTTAAGAGAGGTCTAGCTCAACCTGTTATTATACTGCCTTCAAATGCAAGTCGTCAAGTCGTGTCACAAAGTCATGTACAGGAAAGGTTTGGCATTTAGCACTTCATAAATTTTAGAATTAAATACGTACTGGAAGTAAACTGCAGGGCGCATGCAATGCCAGTTAACAGCAGAAGAAGGAGACCAAGAAATACAAAAAGTACTAGGTCTACATAAAGTGCTAATCTGAGTCTAAAAATAACATAACATGGTAAATAAACAAATCACAACAAGCACACAAGATCATTTAGAGTTGTTGGAAAGTTTATCTGTAGACTTTAGGCGGAGGCAGGCTAGCACTTCCTACTGACTACCAGTGTTTGAGCTAAGCTAATTAGCAGTGGGCGAGCTCTGCTCATCTCCTCCTTCTTACTGCAAGCACAGTCGAAAGAATGGTATCTATCTACTTGCCTGGAACTCAGAAGAGAGGCAAATAACAAAGGAAAAAAAGTTTAATCGGTGTATCCCTTTAAACTTTTTATTTAACGCAATCAGGGGGCCAGTATTTCCTATTGTCTTCCTCCCATTGGCCTCTGCTGTACTTTTGTTTAGTGCTCATTAACAAATGTTAACTAAAAAACAGTGGACATTGTAAAAATCATACCTTCTTAACATCAGCATTTTGACATTGTCACTGTGAGCCTGCTGATGTTAGCATCTGGTGCAGCCTCGCGGAGGTGTTAGCATGGCTGCACATACAGACTTCAAACTGTAGACCTTAAGTCTCGCATCACCACAATCAGATGACATGGCGTTTGTGCATAGCGTGTGAAAAAAGTGCCCAGCGAGTGTATACATTTTTAATAGCCAGTATGAGTGGCCTTGCTATAACCTAGCTCTAACTGTTAATGTGAAGCTCTCTCACTCGCCCCTCTACAGACCTTACATCCTTTTCATTTATTTGCTATTTTAAGCGGCATGCTTTTCATTTGGATTTCAACTGTGTGCAATGAAGGACACAAAATAGGTACAGTGAAAGGCCTCAGTAGAGCACTCTGACATCGGGTGAAGGTAACGGAGAATAAAAGAAATGAATAACCTCGATAAATAAAATAGAATAAAATAGAATAGCTTTTTATTGTCATTGTACAGGAGATACAACGGAATTCAATGCACTCATGTGTTGGGCTCAGTAAAACAATATTCTAAAAACAATAGGTCGCAATAAATATACACATTACATTCTCATCCATCCCATCACATTCATGGAGTCATTCACCATACCATTCACTCAGTGCCATTGTATGCCTTAAACTGAATAAAAATAGAATATAAAGTGCGCTGCATGAGGTACAGTATATAAGTGCATTGCATAAAAAGAAAGAGTGCATTGCATGGATACAGTGCAGGTATTGACAGATGTTAGTGGTTTATTTTCAGGTGAGAGTTGAGTATGGTGATAGCTTTGGCATAGAAACTGTTCATGAATCTTGTGGTGCGAGTTCTGATGGATCTGTAACATTTTCCAGAGGGCAACCGTACAAACAGATGATTAGCAGGATGAAATGAGTGAATGAAATGAGAAAATTATTTCATTTTGATTTATGAATTACTAAAATGTAAGAATTACATGTCAAGTAATGTGTTTGTTAACTAACTGCAGGCTCTGCAAAAGTAAAAAAAAAGAAATATAAAAAAAAATTAAACCAAAAAAAATTAAACTCTTTAGGTGAATGACGCTGTGTCAGTGTTGACAGTCTGCCGACGTCACTGACGTCCTGAAGGCACAAACTTCCTGACGTCTGGACTTTGAATCAGATATGGTGGTCAAAACAGTGCTGTGTTTATATACACTGAGCTCCTGCAATATGAGTTTGCACACCACAGGATTATTTTCTGAACACTGACACGACGTGGTGAGGTTTTCCAACATTTCTTGGACTTCCACAAGAGATACAGAGCAGAAATGATGGTTATGCTGCTGTAGTTTATGACAAGAAATGGCAAGCCCCGCCTCCTCTTGATGCTAATGTTACCAGGTAACTGATATAGTGCAGCAAAAATGTTAATGCTGACCGTAGTTAATGACAGAAAATGCCGAGCACCCCCTCCTCAAACGAGCTAACACTAAATTAACATAAGTGGGCTAACTCCAACTCGTTTATTATGCTTTTGTTTTGCTTTACAAGACTACATTTTGAAAGGGAAGGGAGGCAAGCGCCACATGTTTACTGTGTTCACTTTATGTGCTTTTATTTATGGGAGGCATGAGACTCCATGGAGTAATGTAGCAAATACTGTGATTCGGTTGAGAGAAAAATGCATTGTGTGTCTGAGCGTAGAACTGCAGCAGATAGAATGTACACTGACAGACGATTTAACGATCTCTGTGTAAAGGCGGATCGTGGACACATTCTAATCTTTCACGATCTATTATTGTCATATCGCACACCTCTACCTATTGTCACAAAGGACGGGTCAAGAAGAACGAGATTACGGATACAAGGTGCTGAAATGGGTTTCCTCGGGAGGGTGACCAGCGTCTCCCTTAGGGATAAGGTGAGAAGTTCAGTCATCTGTGAGGGACTCGGGCAGAGCTGCTGCTCCTTTGCTGGAATCTGGTAAGGATGTCCCCTGGTTGCCTTCCTAGGGATGTCCTTCCATGTCCTAGATGTCCTTCCAGCATGTCCAGCTGGAAGGAGGCCTCAGAGCAAACCCAGGTCCATGTGGAGAGATCATATCTTTGCATTGGACTAGGAACACCTCTGGATGTCCCAGCCAGAGCTGGTTGATTTGGCCGGGGAAAGGGACATCTGGGGCCCCCAGATGTCTCCACGACACCAACCCCAGATAAGCGGTTGATGATGGGTGGATGGATGGATGGATGGTTGGATTCTTTTCCTTTACAGGTTTCAGGGGGCTGTAGCCAATCCCAATTTACACTTGGCAAAAATGCTCATTGTCACTCCTATGGGCAGTCACTCATTAACCTTACCTGCATGTTTTTGTACTATATGAGGAAACCAGAGCACCTAAAGGAAGCCCACATGGAAAGGGAGTCTATGCAAACTCCACAAAGCCATTTAAAAGGGTTCAAACACAGCAGCTTCTTGTTTTTAAATGACAGTTGATGACACGTGTCTGTGTAAATCAGCAAAAAACATCTTTTCTGAGTTTGTCACCCTACAGAAAATTGTGCTGTTAACCACCCAGCCAAATTTGAATGATTAAAAAACATCACCAAATACATAGAATTTGGTTTAAAAATCATGGAAAATCAAGCAGTTTTCTCTGCTCCAAGAAGCTGGAGGCAAGTCCGTTGCAGGCGATGAAGCCATGCCCACTCACGGGAGAGCCTCAATGAGAATATGGCTTTTGTAGGTAAACTGACTTTAATTCAATACATTAAAAAAACACACTGGACAAAAGCACTAAAACTGATGTAAATAAATCTGATGAAATACATCTTGGTCCTCCTAAAAGTAAATGGTAAATAGACTGTATTTATATAACGCCTTTCTAGTCTTTTCGACTACTCAAAGCGCTTTACAACACAAGTCAGCATTCACCCATTCACACTCTAAGGGCAGGTGACTTCTCTACAAAGAGTCAACCTGCTCATTAGGAACTCATTCACACACATTCACTCACCAGTGATACAGCCATTGGAAGCAATTTGGGGTTCAGTATCTTGCCCAAGGACACTTCGACATGTAGACCAGAGGAGCAGGGAATCGAACCACCACCCTTCTGATTGGTAGACGACCCGCTCTACCTAATGAGCCACAGCTAACCCTAACCCTCTAAAAGTAGAGGAAGAACCTGGGGCCAGTTTCATCACAAATAGTTTGAATATTTTATCCAAATTGAATCTCTTTACAGTCTGATAACAGAACAGATCCTTCACCCATTGTCACAAAAAAATAAAGATAGTCAATATGGAAGATAAATATCCATAATTTCAACCAACAAAGCTATGTTACAAGACCAAAAAACAGTTATTTGGTAGAATGTGATGTTGTCCCTGGCAACTGATATGAGTTCAAAAAATGCCGGATGTGGTGAAGTAGCTGCCGCCCGTCTGTCTATACCAATGCTTTGTGCCAGTTCCTGCCAAGGCTAGAGCGTCCTCCACAGCAATGAGAGGCAGAAGGCTCCCACTGCTGCTCTTAGCTGAAGCTGCCCTGCATCTACTTGGTGATAATGTTAGCATGCCTAAAAATCCTGAACAGCAGACTGATGGAAAACAGCTTAAGGCTTTAACTCCACATTGAAGTTCTGCATATTTCTCAGTTGTTTGACATGTTTTCAGCATCATTTTCTAACATAGTGTGTAAAGTAACAAAAGTCAAAAGTAAAATCACTTTACTTCACCTTACAGGGACTTTAACAACTAAAAGGATAAACAGACTAAGGCAACGTTTACACAGAAGCAGCAATACGACAAACGTAAAAGTTGGTCCTCTGCTTCATCAAAATATGTCGGCATTTACGCCAACAACCCAAAGCGCTGTAGAATGCATGCTGGGCCAGTAGTTGGTGGTGTAACGTTGTAATGACAAACTGACGGAGCTGCCGAAGTTGTTAATTTCATAGGCGTAATTTATGGGGGAAGGGTGGGTTGCAACCCACCCAATAATCCAAACAAGCCACCACAACCCCCCTAGTATCATATCATAATTATTGATAATGAATGTTAAGTATCATAAACACAACAATGTGGTAGATTTTCTCAATTTAGCAGTAAAAAATAGTGACGTTTGTCTGCCCCCCCCGCTCTGAGATTTGGTTTTGCCCACCTCAGACCTGTGTGTCCCTCTCTCCCCGTGTATGTATGAAGCATCCATGGTGGTATGAAGAGAGCACAAGGGAAAAAGAAAGAATGAAAATGTCTTCCCAACAGGAGGTACGCTACTGCTAGGGCTCCAGTGCCACCACACACGAGTCAAATAATGTTAACTGAACGAAAGTTAGTCCTACTTTCTGCTGCGTGAAAATTACTTCAACAAACTAACTTTGTCTGATGGTAAGCAACTTCCCAATCCTTATGGGATTACAGAGTGGGAGGAAGATGTCACAAAGTGGCCTGATGTCCAGTGGCCGGATATTCATCTGTATTTAGTGGAGAAACCTAGCGTTTACACTAGAGAGAAACTGTGAGCCTACAAGTCTTTGGATGCTTACAATTATGTGATGTGTGGTCATGTACAGAGCATACAAAATCATGACATCGATCCTGAGTTTTGTGTTTTAAGATCGAAAGTCTTGCCAAGTCAAAGACAAGGACACAAAACGGAA
>JAQFJB010000015.1:7720359-7731082 GCA_029874875.1 Naso minor
ATATATATTTCCTTAGACCTGACAGTATTTCTTTAGACCTCGTGCTTTCTCATCTGATGTCTGAGACCTGACTCTGAGGATGTCCTAATTTATATGAACAAGCAAACTAACAGTAGGCTTATTGCAGGTCTGTAAAAAAAGATCATGTGAATTTGCTGAGGATGTTGTTGATTAAATTATTTTTTGGGGATGTGGCTAATCGGGGGCCTGTGCCCCTGTAGAGCTTTATGTCTAGTAACACCCCTGGCAGACAAAAATGTAAAAGGATTAAAACATGAAAAAAAAGTAATTGATTGAGTTTTTAAAAATTAAATTGAGGGATATGTATTTTAAATATTTTATAAATCTATAATAACTTAAGGGAAAACCAACTAAGAGCTTGTAACAAATATACAAAATTAATTTTTATAGTCCTGATGGCTGACAAGGAAAAAGGAGATTACAGAAAAATCGCTGCCTGCTCCACACACAACTCACTGTAGATTTTCTGTGCATCAGTTTGCGCACGCACACACGCACACACGCGCATACACACAGTCGGACTGTGCGTAAGTTTGAGTTTGAACTTTGTGCTCTGACACACTAAGATATGGACTGCAGCTCGTACTGTGAATGAGCGCATCAGGTGCTGCAGGAAGGAGCTCCAGAGATGTGAAGTCATGGCAACAGAACAGTGACGCGCGACCGAGGATCTATAAATTCTGCAGAACTATGAACTTTCCCCCTTAGCACCTGAGCTTGGACACAAGTTGACCTGCAAAACCCGGAGACGATGCTGAACTCTTTGGAGAGCTGAAGGACTTTGGAAAACTAGAAGCGCATTTGGAAAACAGACTTTTTTGGAGAACTGACCTGCTGGATAAAAGAAGAAAATAAAAACTACAGGAGGGATTTCTTTTGGTCCAGTTATGGCGGAAGACAACCTGCTGCGCGGAGGCCAGCCTGACTTTGAGGATCATCGTGCCGGTAAGACATTTTATATCATGTTTCCCACGCGTTTAAATCTCGAGTGATCATCTTTAAAAAACTTTCAAAGCTTTCTCAGTGCTAAATTGAACATTACTGTATAGATTTAATATACAAGTAATAGAAAATGCTATTTAATACTCTTGAAAACACAGATTTGGGTAATATTCGACGTTTTCGTGCTGTAAACTTGTTTTTTGTAGGTTTGGATGGATTAAAATGCTTGGAATTTATTATCGATGGTGTAGTGATTTGAAAATACTGTTATTTTGGTTTCAAGAGATCAGTTTGTCAACTTTCGTGTGAAAAGTTTGGAAAACAAGATGGCGACTGGATCATTTTTCATAAAATGCATTAAGGTTATATTTTTTGTAGCCATGGAGACGATGGAACTGGAGCAAAACTCTACTCTGTCAGAACGTCCGGGTGTAAACAAATCAGAGCCTGTCCCTCACTTGTTTTAAAATGTATTATGTATAACTGTTGTCGAACTTTGTCTCATTTGAAGTTGAAAACCTTTTACATATGTGGACGAATTAAGAGACATTTGTTTTAACGCATCGTCAGATTCACGATGTTGTGTGACTGGATGAATTCAGAAGTTATTTAACCCACAACTGTCGGCCTGTTGTGTTTAATCACAAGTTCATCATCATTTCAGACTCTTTAACTTGTAATGCCGTTAATTCAATAACACTGATACAGGCTTGTGTATTTATCGTTCTGAGTGAAAACTGATTTGTAGTTTAGTGTTTTGTCAAGCAGCTGCGCGCGTGGATGCACGTGCGCGTCCTGCGTTCTTCCTCGCAATCTGTGATTTGTGACTCATCAGCTTTGTTAAAAAAAAAAAAAAAAAGTGACTATCGTGTTGCCTGATCCAAGTCAAGTACCCAAAATTCAATGTGCGTAATTACGCATGCAGTGGTTGGCTACCAACACAACACATTACGCAGCTTATTGAAAACTTGTAGGTTGTTGACATGAGCTTGTAAACACACATTGCGCACACTGTCATGAAAACTCATCTCCATTTTCCAGTCATCATCTACATTCACATTAATTGTGAAAGAACTGCAGCTAAATGATTTTGTTACATTTGGCTGTGATGAGTGTGTTAATACATTTACATACCTGTGAATCATGTTGTATTAGTATTGTGTCACATGTGGTATTTATATGTAAAACGTCGTGTGAACATTTGTGATGTAAAGAAGACTCGTGTAAACTGTTTGTGGAGGAATGTAAAACAGTTTTCAGCAGGAGGAGCGTAAGCAGTGCTGCAATGTGCTAATGTGTCACTGTATTTTCACACTGATGGTGCAATGTTCTGTGATTGACAAATATTCTCTTTTAAGTTTCTGTGTGTAATCAGTCTTCTCGACGTCCTCACATCTATTTGATTTGATTTGAAAATCCTTTCGACCTGTTTTATCTGTGGACGTTTAAAAGGGGATGGAATGGTTTATCGTGTATTCATAAATGAATAATATTGCAAATGTGAACAATTTGTAGTCTTTTTTTGTTATTTAAATGCAGAGAGAGTACACAGTGGATAAAAGTTTATTTAGAGGTAAACAAAAGTCAGACTGTGTCACAAATATTCACTGATTTTCTTGTACTTTCCAGAAAAATGTGTTAATTTTCTTGTCAACTTTTGCTCCAAATAGTTGACAGAGATTTTTTGTAATCCCAAAACTTTTGTCACATGGTGTCAAAGTCAGAGCATGTTTCTCGCTCATCCTTTTAATAGTTTTGCTTGGTTCCTACAGATAATTGTACAGTTTTTATATGAACCTGCCTTGTTTTGTAGATGTGTAATATTATCTTGCTACCCCGTAAAAAAAAAGCTAGTTTGCTTTTTTCTTTACTAAGCGTCATGTTTGTGCTCATCAGAGAACTGTCCACAACATTTTATTGTGTGGAACCAAGTCTGTATTTTTCATAAGATAAGGTTAAAGACTTGATGTAAATCAGCATGTTCTCATAAAGCTGTGACATTTCATGTCTGGTACCTGCATTCTTCACTGTGATCATGTGTTGAAGTGTGTGTGTTGGGTTCTATCCTAGTACAAATATGAACATAACTCTTTAAATTTAAGGTGGACAGGTAATGGAATATTCAGTTGTGTGTTTGAAATACACAGAATGAGTGATATTTGACGTTTTCTCATGTGCCCTTATTATTTGTAGGTTTGAATGTATTAAATTTGTTGGAAATGTGTGGAATGTGTTATTGATGGTGTAGTGATTTAAAAATATTGTTATGTAGGTTTCAAGGGACTTTGGTGTTGAAAGTTGTGGGGAAAAAGATGGCGACTGGGTCATGTTCATAAAATGCATTGAAGTTGGGGTTTTTTTTGTAGCCATGGAGACGATGGAACTATTAGCAGCAAACACTATCCTGTCAGAGCGTACAGGTGTAAACAAAGCAGCGCCTGTTCCTCACTTGTTTTAAAATGTTTAAAATGAGCTATTGTTGAACTTTGGCTCATTTTAAGCTCGAAATTGATCACATTTGTGGACTGACTTACAGATTTTTGTTTGAACACATTGTCAGATCCATGATGTTATGAGACTGAATGAATTAGAAAGCTAATCAAACCTACAAGTGTTGAACTGTTGTTGGGCAAACAGCTGTCGTGTTTAAAATTAAGGTTAGACTAAGGTTGACTATTGTGTTGGTGTTGTGAGATGGAATACAGTCATGTGTGTATAGAGAGTAGAGGAAAGGACTCAGCACACAGCCTTGTGGGGCCCCTGTGCTGAGTGTCAGAGTGGGAGAGAGGTGCGGCCCCATTCTGACTGTCTGTGGCCTGTTTGTCAAGAAGTCCTTAATCCAAAGGCAGATGCTGTGCTGTATGCCCAGGGTGGACATCTTGGAAAACAGTCTGCTGGTGAGGATGGTGTTGAACGCGGAGCTGTAGTCCACAAACAGTAGCGGTGCGCAGTTCCCCTGCAGCTCCAGATGTTGCAGGACGGTGTGGAGAGCTGTGGAGATGGCGTCGTCTGTTGATCTATTTGCTCTATATGCATACTGATGGGGATCCAGGGTGGGTGGCAAGGCAGCTTTGATGTGTTGTAGAACCAGTCTTTCAAGACACTTCATGATTACAGGTGTTAGTGCCACAGGCCTGTAGTCATTGAGAGATGGCTCAGCAGTAATGAGAAAATATTACAACACACTGACAGAGAGAAATAAAGTCAGTGTGAGGATACCGCAGCATTCATGATGTTTCTAAACATTTTGAAAGGTACACCAACACTGGATACTGCCCGGTGTCAAAAATGTGATATATTTAGAAATAAATGATGACATTTGAATGTTTTATCTTATTCTCTATTTAAGCTGTTGCACCTGTGCCACATGGCAGCATGAGCTGGACCCCCCGTGCCGCCTGTTCTCTCATGTGTCATGTCCAATCGCCGCCGTAAACAACCTATTTAGTGACCTATTTATCTGGGCAAATTCTGCTGGCTCACTCGCCCCAATTACTTTGCTGGTGGAATGTCTATTCTGGACCACTTCACGTTGGTTTGCACTTAAATCAATACTTCTGCAGAACCAGCAAATGCTTCTGTGTGGTAGCACTTCTCAGCATCCTCTTATGGCACTTTAAACATGTTATATAAGATAATATAAGGGCTTTGCAGGGGGATGGTTAGCTGTGCCTGCGCTATTCTTAAGGGGCAGGAATAGGAATTCATATTGTCTGCCTCGTCTTTCTTGTGCTTGCTTTGTGGCTCCAGTGAGACATGTCAAATGTAGTCATTTGTTGGGAGTCTGACAGAACCGAAGATTGTCTAACTGTATGTCTTCATGAGTTCATAATAATATGCAATTTCGGAGTGCAGCCTCCCTGGCTGAAGAATGCTTCAGAACGTCAGTTCCATTTACTTATGAAGTTGTACCAGTGCATTTTCTGCAATTGAGCCTTCAGCGGCTGTCAGTCAGGGGAAATTAACGAGTCTGCTGATTGCACTGCTGGTAATTACAGAGTGCAGCTGGAGCAGTGCTGTGTCAAGCCGGGGGGATATTTTAAGCTTACGTCTGTCCTTTCTCCCAACAGCCAGGTCAAGTAATGCTCTGTAGAGGATCGGCTAAGGGCTCCTTCATGACCCCAGGCGATATCTGTAACCAACAGGAGCGCCTAGTGGTTAGAGATATGGTGGCAGCACCAGAAAGTCATGGGTTCATTTCCTGCAATGGAGGGTGAATCTGTCATTGTCCCTGCCCACTGCAAGTCACCCTGGATAATTTGTGTGTTAATGCTTAAAATGATCCATGGCTGATATAGTGTGATAAAGAATCTGTGCAGTTTATTGATCCCTGAAGGAGAATGTCTTTTTGTAAGCTCCTCTGGGCCGGAGCAGAATCAGTACAGAACAGTATTCCTACAGTGCTGGTTCATATTCATGCTTAAGAATACTTGAGCAGGGCGGATGCTTCGAAGCACCCGGAGCAAAAGAGCCTTTAAGAAGGATAAAGACATATGTAGAGAGCTGCACACTGCAGATCAAACAATCATGATTTTTACTAGCTTTGCATATTATGTGCATTCATTACCATACAGTGGATTAATCTACATCCACAGAGGGAAGTTGTATGATTACCACAATTAGTAAAACATTTTTGAAGCATCGTTTTTTACGACTGTCAGGGTTTTTAAAACGAGGCTCATGAAGCTGCGAAGCGACTCAGATGTGTCTGTTGGATTCGGGTTCACTTTAAGAGCTGCATGTGCAATTTTTCCAGTTAGTCAGACACAGTATTTAAAACAAGGTTACACCGTCCACAGTTAAGTTTTCTCACAGCAGTCTATAAAGCTGCCACTTAGCCCTGTTAAAAGCCACAATGGAGGCTCTCTGGCAGACAGCGGTAACACGGGGGCTATTCAGCTGTCCTTTAACAGCAGGAATGTCACAAAAACAGATGCTTCAGGACCAAGTCGATGCCAAAATTCTGTTATATATTAATGTAACATTGAAAAGGATTGAAGGTGTTATCCTTACTGGCTAAAGGAATATATTACAAATGAATACATCATTTGACGATGCTGCAGCCTTCCTGTTTGGCCTGAAACTAGCTGGGTTTACATTAAAATGTATTGTAAATTTTAACCGAATTTTCACAAAATCAGCAACAGAAAAGTGCATTTATGTGTTTCCATCTGATAGTTGTGCAAAAATTACGAGTTAGTTCATCAAGATCATAGCCGTCACAAGTCAGTGTGTGAACTAGCGACAGCACGTGGCCTCGCCCACTCAAGGGCCTCACACCGGGCCTGCAATCCTGCAGATTAAAACAAATAGCCTATATTTTTAAATGTAATTAGTGTCAAGAACTCACAGGCGGGTGGACACAATAAGGCAGAAGCAGTGCACTGGGATCGGCAGTCTCAAGGTCTTTAATGCAGTCCAACTTCGATACAGGATACACAATAGCTCAAGGCGAAAGTACACAATCTTCAGGGAAAACTCAGAAACCGGTAAACTAGGAATAAAGGTCATACACGAGGAAACTAAATCGACAATAATTGCTGGTACGCTGCTCACAAGGAAGACAAGACAAACTGGCATCAGAGGGAAGGGAAGCACAGCTTATATACACATAAGGGCGGGGAGACAACAAGAGACAGGTGAACACAAATGAGTAATCACTACAGGCGGGAAAAGAACAAAGGGAGGAAGTAAACAGAGACAATACAAGGGGAGACGGGACTATCAAAATAAAACAGGAAGTGAATGAGACAAAAAACATCATAACAAACTCAATCCCTGACAATTAGTGCTACACAATCAATGCTTCTTCCTATGTGTTAATTAAAAAATCAAGATCACAATAATCCTACAAATTATCCTTTTTTTTTTCATTTGCGATGTTGCATCATTACGCCTCACTCGGCGGTCGCTCACCGCGAGCAAGAAGTGGAGGGAGCTGCTATGAGAGTGCGACCGACGCTGTTAACAGCAGTGTGCAGATAAAGTTTTAAAAGTTTTTTTTTTTCTTTCACCACTTTAATTTGCCACCAGACAGCCGTTTATTACATTTTGTCAACCATAGTCCCTCTACATATTAGTACGCCCACCTTGAGTGCTAAACTTATAAACTAAAAATAAATGGCTGTCTGGCAGCAAACTAAAGCGGTGGAAAAAATCCTAAATTTAACTTACAATTGAATGGCTATTGATTTTTCTTTTTAGGGAAGCATTTACATATGTGGCTAAAAACTGATTTTCTGCTGACCCCGCCTTCAACAGTACAATGCTGACTCGAACTGCAGCATTTTCTCCCCTCTTCTCCAAAAAGTGACGCCACTGATCGACTTCTGCAGAGGGTAATAGACTGACTACGCATAAAACAACCTCACTTCAAAAATACAGAACTATCCCTTTAATGGTGGACAAAGATGCAACATGATAGCATTAATTTCAAATCTATTCTGGAAGGTGGAGGTCCATATGAGGTGGAGAGACGGATGCATTTGTTGAAGTTTATATATATATATATTTTAATCTTCTATTTTGGTGACTCAGCTGTCTCAAAGCACTGGCCTTCTGAATTTCCCTTCGGGGATTAATAAAGTACATTCTATTCTATTCTATTCAGAAACTCTCCGGTCAAGGCCGAGTGAACAACTTTATAGAGAAACAAACAGCATTTTGTAAAAAGGCTGAGTGCTTATTATCTTTATTTGGTTCCTAAAGTGAAATGCTGAGATTGTTGTTCTTTTATAGATTACCTTAATGAGTAAACGTAATAAGGAATTTGGGATTTTGGTTTATCTGAAGAGTTTTTATATCCCTTGTGTTGCACTAGCGTGAACTCCTAAAAAGTTACACATCATGTGCATAAGATTTGTGCTCATTTGAGAATAAATCAATGCATTTATTTAGCAAGAAAATGCTAAAAAATTTATCTTGCACCATATTGCCAAATGTCAGAGAAGACATAAGGAGGAAATAGCACTAATTTTCTGCTTGAATGTCATTATGCAGTAGATTTTATTATACATGACTGTGCTATTGTAATGGACTTCCAACGCCCTCATAGTTAATGAGCTCTTTGGGGAAAGTGAGGGATAAATAATCAATAATGCATCAACTGACAGCAAGATACAGCAAGTGCATCTAATTTATTTTAAAAACACTATTAAGTATGTATAGTGCTTTCATTCAAGCCAACATTTAATTTCGAACGTGCCATGTTAAAGTGTTGGAACGGTGACTACAAGCTTTTAACGTGCCCAACTTTAGGTGTCCTAAAAGTGGTTAAAAGAGGAAAAACTTGAATTCAAAGAAGTGGAAAGAGCAAAGTATTTCCACAGCTATATTTTCAAGACTTATGTCCCAGCAGAGTTATTAACCAAACACTATTTCTTTCCTGGAAAAAGAGCCGTTGGGTGAGGGTCACTGCTTCAGCTCAGCTAAAACCTTTCATCCAGGGGCAAAGTGTTACATAATTCTTTCTCTATCCTCTGCCTCACATTGGACAGGCCAGGGTCGCCCAGCTGTCTGTCTCTGCATTATGTGGTGGGCTTGTGTGCGTGCCGGCGCTCTTGTTCGGGCGTGTGTGCGCGCTTGTGTGTCGACTGAGGCTACATGAGGTTCCCTAAGACGGTGCCAGGAACACACAGGGAGAGGCGATGTCAGGGATTTCGTAACGTAATCCGTGCAGCCTCATCATAACAGCAGGGGAGACGTCTTTGGAGTCTAATTTGAAAAACAACTTAAAAATGAAGCCACGCTATTTCTTCCCCTCTACTGTCTTTCTGTTAATTAATTTTCTCCTGTGCCTTCATTTGTATTGCGGTGCCATCTCTGCCTGGAAGACATATTTACAGTGCAAAGAAATAATAGCTCGGGTGGTTTGTTTGTAGGCACTTTTGCCCCAGTTTATAAAAACATTTTGCACACAAGGCTTGCAAAAGATTGTTGTAGAGTCCAGGCATTGATTGGAGATGCAATTTGTCAACCTCTGAAATCCTCCGAGCCAATTTTCATATACTTCTTGCTGGAATAACAAACAATGCAACCAGCAAGTTGGAAATGGAATAGTATATTTTTACAGTACAGTGCAGAGAAATATAGTTTGTGGAGAAAAATGAAGTATGTAAAGCTATAACAAAGTGACTATGGTATCGTTTCCTGTACTATATTGCTGCGTTGAAACAAATCTGCTTTTCTCTGCAGCGACTTTTCAATCAAACATAGCGACTTGTGAGGTTTAAAATTGGAATGCTATGATTAAAATTGAAAGTAAACCTTATTAAACATTGCAGCGCTCGGGTGAATTATGCAGACAAAAACACCCTTATCGCATAAGTCATTATACAGCCTGAGTGCCTGCAACCTTTTGATGGCAAGTGTTTGTGTTATGTAAAATCACAAAGCAGGCGTGCATTCACAGAGAGTCATCCATTTTGCACAGAACAATAAGACTGTCATGCATTTCAGTCATTTCACATGTCCGGACCTCGCTCGCACGCCAGGCAAACACAGAACGTTCTTAACCAACAGCTGCTGACCCTCCATCTGACCCGGGAGACTTGTGCTAACCTCTGGCATTTGGCCGAGTCAGCACGCACTCAAATACATAAACACACATCCGCGGCTGCCCTTTTTTCGATGCGGGGAGAGATAGCAGCATGACTGAACGTTATTGAGACCCAGAGGACTCCATGCTCTCATGCACACACACACACAGAGGAGGCAAGCGTAGTAGGACGCAACCTTGAAAAAGCTCCATTCCGGGGGGAATTTCCCTGAATGGCCTGTTTGCAAGAGCAGAACAATAGCTCATTTACTCCATCTTTTCATCCCTGCATCCATCCTTCTGTCTTTCCAGGGAAAAGCAGGAGGAAAATGTTGATTCATAAGCCAGCAGACAGATGCTGTCCAGGGATGCTTCACTGGGACACTGAACCATGCTGAGATTAATCATCTGTAGATGATATTAAAACAAATATTAACTGTTTCACAATGCTATGTTTTTTAATAAACTGGGATGTTGTGTTAAACATGGACATTCATGCTTGTTTTCCAGATTTGACCTTCCTGAGCAGGTGTCCAGACCAGCGGAGATAATTACCCCACAAGCTGAAATTCTCGAAGTCAGACTGATGGCCGGGTCAGACTACAGGAAATTAGCCAAATAATAGCCTGACCGGGAAGAGGTAGGGCGTCAGGTTGGCTCGGAAACGATCAATGAACAACGGATGCGACAATCGATTGTTTCATCTGGTGTAGTGTGTCATGATGGACGACAGCCGACAATGCGTCTAGGACACCTCACGGTCTCTGGACAGAAAATCTAGCATGTTTGAGTTTTTGTTTACCTCCACGACAGCTTGTCAGCAGTAGTAGTAGCCAGTAATACTTTGTACCAAAAGCAAAACGTAACCTTACCGTGATTTAAAGTTGTCCGTGTGTTCATCAATGGACATGGAACGCACTAACTTGTTTGTAGTTTTTTTTACCATGTTAAGGAAAAGGTCTTACGGCAAGAAGGTCCAATAGCAACCAGATGAAGTAGGCATATCGCCACCTAGTGTAGCAGAGTTGGACAAACTTTCCATCAATCAATTCTCACTCTGCACTTGAATACTAGGAAAAGTAGGAAAAAGGAGAGGAAAAGTGACCTAATCGAGCTTTAACCATAGTTTGACTTAAAGGAATAATCCGGCGTAAAATGATCCCAGGGTCTTTTTCTGAACGGACACTCATCAAAGAAGACATCCAGAGAGTTTTTTTCGCTCAT
>JAQFJB010000015.1:7830722-7846376 GCA_029874875.1 Naso minor
AGATAAGCCTGGCTCTGTGTGTGTTTGTGTGTGTGGGAGTTGTCAAAGCTGTCAGCATGACTGGAGTTGTTCTGGCCGACAGCCGAGTGTCGAACAGCAGCCCTTTACTCCCCATAACAAACACACACAAACATCTGTTCTGCACACCACAGTGAGGCCGCGTTATCGTGATGCGAGCCATTTCTTATTGATCAACAGCCGATTTGCCATGTTTACTGCTACTTTCTGCCACATCCGTGGCGCTGTGAAGACGCACCTGTTGAGTGAAGCCTATTTCACACCCGTGTCATCATTCCAATATCAGCCACATCCCTTCAGAACCACAACCCCCCAACGTGACCTGAGCCAGGAAGTGATCCGCACTGTCCAAACACAATATCACACTCCCTCAGATATATCTAATTCCAATGTCATGGCGGCGTATCGTGCAGTCTCCAGGTGGATTTGAAAGAGTGACATTCTTCGCGGATGGTTTGCGTCTTCTCTCCCCCTCCTCCTCCTCCTCCTCCTCCTCCACACACAATAAGCAATCTGCAGATTCGTAATGGTTTGGGCCCGGCATTGCAGGGCCGGCTAATGTATTTCATGCTTGTTTAAGATCTTTGCATGCTCCTTACAAAGGTGCATTGTGATAGGTGTTCCTTATTACCCCGTCCTCTATGGAGTCTAAACACTGGGGCTGAGAGTGGAGGATACTAAGAAGGGGAGGGATGAATGGATGGATGGCTGGTATGTTTTTTTCTCCCCAGTTGGCTCTCTGTCAGTCTCTTCTCACTCTCTCCTTTTCTCCCTCTCCAATGATCTCTGCATGCCTGTTAATGTAGCAGAGGAATGCCTGTGTAAACATTCTTGTTTCTCAGTCCGTTTCGCATAATAGTTGCCTGTATCGCCTTTCTCCTGACCCCACTATCTGAAACCAATTACACCAGATCCATTTGGGCTGAATCTTATTTTCATAAGGATCCCCATGTCGCGGTCTTGGTCGCTCCGTGTGTTATTTTCCCTCCTCTTGTTTTTTTCCTCTTTTCCGACCTCAGTGATGGATATCAACATCAAATATGCCTCTGAGTGCCTTGTTATTTATACAGCAGGCTCTGGCTCTTTTTCTCCCTCCCCTCTCTCTCTCTCTCTCTCTCTCTATCCTTCTCTCTGTCTGTCTTGCTCGCTCATTCTAAAGAATGTGTCACATTGTGCTGTTTATACAATGTGTGCATTAATAGACCACGGATGTCATTTTTTCTTGCATAGCAACCCAGGTTAAATAGACGGTGCGCCCGCTCTCCTCTGCATTTTTTTGTCCGCTCCAGCAGCTCTTCAGCAAACTTTTGATGACTTTCCTTGGCATTTTGTGCTCTTTTTTTTTTTTTTTTTTTTTTTTTCGTGCTTCGAGATGGGCTCCGGCTTGCCATCTCCATGGAGTGGGAAGTGGGTGGCACAAATTGGTGCTTTTTGCTGTAATGGCTGAATACTCAGAGCCAGTGAAAGCGAGGGGGACGGGACTTTCCCCTCCTCCCCTCCCTCCCTTACCTTCTGCACACTGTCACAGACTCTCAGGGAAAAAATGGCTAACCCCACTCGCACGGAGGAGGTGACAGACGGTTTCAGACACGACAGAGCACTCTGGGAAAGTTTGGCCGGTGTTGGTAGGGTCTGTGTTGTGTTTGGAGGAGCACTCTTAATGCAGACTGTGCAGACTTCTTTTCTAATAAGGCGGATGTAGTTGATCTCTGCGCGTCACCTCTCATACCTGCACGTCCCTCCGTATTTACCTGCCACGGATTTCGAAAGCGCCATTAAAAACATCTCTCTCTGCACTCTTGACCGTGTTTAATATATCAAGTGGCTCTCTTGACTTTGGATATAACACAGTGAGTCATTATTGATTCACACATGGATAAACATTTCCTTCTGACAGCTATGTTGAGTCACACTCACAGGGCAGCCTCCCCTCTAACGACTATGTGCAGGACTCAATAAACCTTATAATTACTTTGATTCGCCAATCACAGTGAGATTAATTAGGCCCCGTGTTTTAATTAGCAAAAGTGATTGGCTGCATTTAAGGAATTTGTTTTGTCTTTTTGCCGTCAGTAAAAGGAAGCAGACACGTTTGATTTCCCGTCCACTTCGAGGAAGACGCAGAGCTGCACGTGCAGGTGTTGATGTGAGCCGCGGGCAACTTTTTGCACGTGCACGTGCGTGTGTGTGCGCTCTGAAGAAAGGTGAAGGCTCAGCTTACAGATGTCACATTACACACACACACACACACACACATAAACCAGTGGCGACTAGGCTCCTCTTACCAAGGAGACGGATCAATGCAGTAAGGACCCAGCGCCAGTGTAATGTGTTTGTTTACTCGAGTTCAGAAAGCCTGGCTCCTCCCGAGCACCCAGCCAGACGCCCCCCCACCCCCTCCAGCACCACCTCTCCACCCTTCAGCTCTGTCTTTTCATAATTGATCAGGGGGGTGGCTGCGTTCCCTGAGGGGTTAAGACATGGCAACTTTTTTTTTTTTCTTCCTTCCTCCTCCCTCTCATTTTTTTTTTTTTTTTCCACTGCCTCTCTCTCCCGTTTTCTCCTCTTGTTTGCTCAGGATCTCAATGTACTAGTTCAAACATTGTTCCCACCAGCTGGCAGAGCTGCGCCATATGCACGCCCTGTCAAGGCAGCTGTTGTCATGGATACTGGCAAGCACCAGAAAAATAAAATGAGCACCCCCTGATTCCTGGAGAAGTGTCACTCTCCATCTGAGTATTTTTGTTGTATTATGCTTCTCCTCCTCCTCGTCCTTCTCTTTTTTCATCAAAAAGAAACACCTGTGAAGTTGTTGTTTTGTGTGTGTGTGTGTGTGTGTGTGTGTGTGTGTACACACATATGTGTGTTGGGTTTTTTTTTTTTCCCACTTGATGCTCATGGGCCTGAAGAATACAAGGCATGTATGGCTGCGCCGAGCAGCAGCAGCAGTCGCAGCAGCTGTGCGCAGTGTTCTTTTCTGCCAGATTCTTTCATCCATCTGCTCTTGAAGAGTTGGAGTGAAGCTGCTAGCCCAGCTGCCACCGTACCTGTGAAGCCGGAGCTGAGCTCGTCACACGCGTTCTGCGCGCACAGCCGGGCGGGAGGGGGGCCTGTAATCCCATCAAACCCTAGAGAAATAAATTACGCCACATCCCAGCCTCTCTGATTCTTATCGTCCATGTCTGGCGAACACATGAAAAGGTGTTGATGGCAAATTTTTACAACTTACGAACACGATTTTTCAAAATATTGGGCTTCATGTGTACACAGCTGCGATAATTTCATCAGGCGGGGAAAGGTCTCTCATTCTCTATCCTGTCGGTTCATCTTTGAGTCTATGTATCAGCGGTCCTCTGCTCATAAGCAAGCCGTAATGCACAGTGTAAAACCTGTGCTGCTAGTTAATTCACTCTAAATGTAATCTAATGTTGATTTTGTCAACTTTAATTACAGCTCCCAGGGACACTTCACATGGTGCTGCCTCTACTTCAAATTGATATTATGAATATGCAAATGCGGCGGTAATTTGCCGAGAGAAGTGGGTATTTCAGTTGAGCACACACTAGACAGGTCAATTCTACTGACGCTCTGCCTTTTTCTCTTTTTTTTTCTCCCAGCCGCACCACCCCCTCCACGCTCTTCTTCATGGGTGCTCTAGACAAACTGTATTTATCCTTGATCACAGCTCTGTGAATTGTTACTAAAACGTATCTCCAACGCAGTGTTAACCACGTCAGAGTGCGTTGCGGGTAAAACGCCAGCTGTTTTCAGTCAGACACGGAGGTTTTTGTCCCTGAAAATTTGAATCATATCGTCTGTCAGCAGCAGGAAATCTAATAGTTTATTTTCACCGTCTCTATTCCTCCCTCTCCTCCCTCTTCCTGTCATTTTTTTCACACCGCCTTTTGTCTTGTGCTCCTTTTCTTCCCAGGCCCTACAAGCAGCGAGGCAATTACTCTTGCAGCAGCCAGGCAGTGGCCTGAAATCTCCAAAGAGCCAGGACAAGCAGCGTCCACTGCAGGTAAAGCAGCTCCCCGTCTAATCTCTTAAGTCCATCCATAATACATGCTCCTCCGAAAAGAAGATTTCCTCTGTTCCACAAGTGTGTTTGATTTGCCAACGCAATCCTCAGACCCCGCCATTGGAATCCTAAAGCTTGGAAGAGCCTGTCCCCAGGAGGCTAAGCGTCACACGGACACAAGAAAAACAACAGAGGCACATCTCAGAGTTTCATTCACAGGGCATCTGCCTGATTTCAGCACAGGTTTTAAATCTTTGTCATGCATATTGCGGCATATCTAATGGTCGTGCGATAGGATGATGAAATTTCTTGACCTGCATGGTCCGCTGCATTACATTTACAGCGTTGTTGACGGTGGAGGAACCGGAGGTTAGTTATGATTTGAAAGACACGTCGGCTAATTTCAGCCGCCTGTCATTTCCACTCTTCAACGCTAATTTGCCTTATTGATTTCGTGGAGCTGTCTGTTTCTGTTGTCAGTGATTGGGAAAAGGTCACACACGCACACACACACGTAAACACACACTCATACGTATGTTTCTTACATCACCACATTTCCTGCAGTCGTCTTTCTTCCTGGTTTTCTCCCCTGTTTTTCTTCCTGCCTGTTTAAGTCAACAAGACAATTCTGTTTTTCCCGCCACGAATTACGTAAGGCCCCTCGACATCTGCTCTGTGTTTTTATTATTAGTGCATTTATTTATTTTTTTACATTTCATTTATTTTTAGCCGTTTGAAATTGAAGTGTGGGAGTTTGCGCCCTCCGCTCGGCTAATAAGTACTATCAAGGAGCGGCGGTTTACCTCATTAGGAGCTCTGTGCATTTCATTAATGTCAGGGAAATTGGCGTTAACCTCACCCGTTGATATTTTCACAGAGTCTAACAATGGCGACACCTTCAATTGGAGTCACACCCCTGTGTACCTAATTACGTAGTGGCGTAGAGATAAGGCCGGCGAAGACTCGGTCACGCTTCCGCATTTAAATAATTCGACTCGAGCTCATCAAGAGCGTCGAGATCAGCGGTATATTCACACACAGTGGGAATTAGAGTGTTTTTATTTATTTAGCTGGGGGGGGGGGAGGACAAAAGCTCTCTTTGGCTCATTGTTGGGGTTCATTGCACTTCTCGCATTCTGTATGCCGAAGCGAATGGATTCAAACAGATGGGATCCTGATCTACAAATGCCTGCATAGTCACCAAGTGCATTACATACATGGCAGGAGGTACAATATTGGATGAGAGCAGTGTGGGTGCGTGATAACCGGCCGCCCATGTCCGAGCCCCTGCCTCTAATAACACCAGCAGATGGTAAATATTGAATATTTACATTTGCTTACTCCATCCTTGCCTCGCAATGGCGATATGAATCAATATGAATCGGAAGGCCCGCCGATCAGGCCCGTCCTCGGCTCCCTGCTAATCCATCTGTTGATCCAACTTTTATTAACAGCCTCACCTCTGTGTTCCAAAAAGTCTCCACGCAGAGTGTCGAGGCAGAGACTCACAAACATGGCCTCAATGCGTTCACAATCATTTCTGCAGCAGGGAATGTGCCGCCGTGCCCTTGAATCCACTTATTTCTGATGACATTTTAGGTCTCATACTCTATTGTGCAAATATCAGTATAAAGCAGTTACTGTCACTTGATTAAAAAGCCTTGTTTTGCTGTTCTTATTGTTCCCTTTATACCCTTTTATCAGCCCCTGATATATTTTATTCCTGTCTTGAGGGAGTTTACCCAATAAAGCTGCATTATTTACCTGGATTATGAGGCCACAATGGGTGCTATAGCGCTGTGTTTTGTTAGCGTCACGGCTTGATAAGCGTCAGTGGCAATCAAGCCGCATATTTTCCACTGGAAGAATCACGCGGATTGATCCCCTTGTATGATTAGCACAGTAGAAAGTAGGAAAAGGATTAATATTACCATGACATCCTGCTTATGGTAGAGATACTGATAAATCCTCTGCCAGTCTTTTTTTCCCCCCTCTTGTTCTCCCATCTTTGGTATTTAAGAGCGGGAAATGATCCATAGATCATGGCATGTAAATTATTTAGTACACAAGCATCTAAGTGCCTCAGCTTGCAGTTTTAATTACGCGTATTAGCGGCTAAAGGCTCTCGCCTGACTAATTCTATCCGCCTGCTCATCGCTGCCTCTCAGTAGTTGATGATGCAGAGGCAGGCAGCTCTGGCATACACATGCACACACGCACACATGTATAAAAAAAGAGGAAAAAAAAACAATCTTACAAACACACATACAAACACGTACACACTCAAGCTGCTTTTCCACATTTGCGTAATGTGACAGGTCTATTATTACACAGTAAGCCCACGGGAGCACTCAATAAACACCTATTTCTCCCTGTAAATCCCCCCTGCCTCCACCATGCTGCTTACACGGCTCTCCCTAGGCACACAAACACCCTCTCGTCTCCTCTGCTCCTCTCTCCCCTCGCTCTCGTCTTCTCTGTGGCTATACCCCCACCACTGCAACTCCGAAAGGCATTTATACACTGACATTTGGAATACAAATAAAGAAACGCGGACAAGGAGAGGCGAAGAGGATTACAGTGGCCTACGAATGTGACAGTTGTTTCTCTGGCACGCACGTGCGTGAAGCATCCGCACACGCCCGCACTCCCACACAAACACGATCAATGACAGCTGAAAGTTTTCACGCCGGCAGAAGTGACTTTGTGCAAGTCGTGTTTGTAGCTGCTTGAGTGATCATTATTGATAAAGAGCAGCTGGGCTTAAAGCAGCAGAACGCGCGATGGTGAGCAGGTTTTTGTGCGCCCGTCTTTGGAGGAATAGCCCAAGATTCACCCATAAAATCAACTGTAGCCAATGTCAGTCGCCTTAACATGTCGCCACAAGGCTAAATGACCCCCTCTCTCTGGAGGGGGCTCACCAATATGAAGGTTTCCCCCTCCTCTTATCCAATTTTTAACCACTTAGAACCTGCAAGCTAACCCCAAGCAAGTGTTACAACTGCTGCTCTGCCCCTTTTACACCATCATGCTGTGAATACCCTTTTTTTTTCTCTTTGGCAGTCTAATGATGAGCATGGCACTTTTAATAAGACGTTATGACCTAATTAAATAAGTCCCTTGACATGTCTAGCTGAAACCTCAAGCCATCTATTTTAAATAAATCCTTTTTTAACCAGTAAAGCAAAAATAAATGCTGGCACATTAGACATTGAAATGTTGCTGTGCTCTCATATCTCTAGCATGAAAAATTCAAAAAGCTCAGCGTGGGTCATTATGCACCATGAATACAACAGTTTGATTTTGGATCCAAATACAGAAATGCAGCACACACACGTTAATAGGTAACTGCAGATGTAAATTAGCTTTGAGCTAACTCTGGTACAATGCATCAAATGGAAACATTTATGTTTTTTTATTGTTCATGGTCCCTCCACAAATAAACTAACTAATAATAAAATAAAAAAAATTCAGTCTTTGCAGTTACTGTGCAAGCAACGACAGGGAATACATTAAATATATATTTCTTTCAATCAGGCAAAAGCTGATGGGATTTTTTTTTTTCAAACATCAGTTTAATATTCTACGTATATAACATTTGGGAAGCCCCATCCTATTTTGGAGATATGACGAGTGTCAAGGCCTTAGAGAGAATCCTGTTGCCCCTTGAGGAACAGATCTCTAGTAGATGAGAAGTTCTGGGATTTAATCTCGCCTGTGAATAACATGCATGATGGTCTCTGCTCTGACTCAGTCGGAAACCGTAAAACAGTCGTGTCTAAAAAGAATCAAGCAAATGTTCAAAAGCAACAAAGCACTTTTGTAGATATTTCGCACCCTGACAGATAATCTTCATTTACATACAATTTGAATGATGCATGCAGCACAGTTTCTAATGCCACACTAGGGTTAGCAAACCTGCCACAAGTTGACTCTTCAGAATGCTTAGTCTTTGGGTTGTCGATGAAGGTCAATATAATTTCATCAAGTTGTGTGTCAAACTGTAAGTAATTATAATTTTTAACATTGAGTAATTTGACAGATTTTCTTGGTAAAGTATTTTGTCTTTAAAATGCCCCCCACCCCAAAGTGACATTTTTAAGTTTGATTTCTGACTGCAGCATTTTTATCAGGCCAATTAGTAAATTTGTGTATACTCAATAATTGAGTTCAAAATTTGTCCTCCCCCCAAAAATTGCACTAGCAGCACTTCAAAGTGTTATTTTAATACAAATTTAAGGTTTTCTGCTCCAAGGATTTTTGATAGTAAATATGTAAACATTGGATTTTGAACAGTTGGTCATACAATTTTACCATTTTCTGACATTTTATAGACTAAAAGACTTACCCAGAAAAAAAACCAAACTGCATTTTCATCAGTAGTAAAAGTAACTGTGAGTTGCAGTCATTGTTAATTTTTGGGACAGCAGTGTTGATGAAATCATCCTCTTATAAATGACAGAAATCTTAAAAAAAATAAACAAACCTTCATTCCAGCATTCAAATATTTACATATGAATTTTTCACACTCTTCAAATTTCTAGACAAACTGTTAAACAGGTTCTGAGACACACACTCACACACACAGACAGACACACTCAGAGATTTGGAGGTGGCAGTATCTCCCTGTCATCCACAGCCAAATCCCCGCAGATCTTTTCTCCCGTGTGCCACAGACCCGCCTGCTGCGCTCAGCCAGGAGCTTTAAAATGACAAAGATCCTGATGATGCATCAAGTCATATCAAACATCAAAGCGTCTGCTCGTGCTTGTGTTTCAAACGAATCAAGTTACGCAGAAAGCAGCAGCTACAAGGCTCAAGGCGCCATTCCAACATATAGAGAATAATAATAAGTACTTTGAGGTTGTGAGAAATTAATGTGAGTCTCCTTTTGCTCACCTCACGTTTAGCTGCTGGGATTTGAACCAGCAACCTCACTTCTCCAACATTAAGCTTCTTTGGTTTGTGCCTCAAGCTTCACCTGCTGCTCCAGTGAATTCACTGCACAATTATGTTCATCTGCATGTCTTTGTCTTTACAATGATCTGTATTCACATTAAAACTAGATACGCCATCTGTCTATACTGCATGTTTTTGTCCAGAGGGCAGAGATGGGTAATGAGCTTTTTCACTTCAGCCATTTCAAACCTCCATATGGTGGTTAACTTTTATCAAAATTCACGTCTTTCAGAGACAGAGTGGAGAACTCGTGCAAACAATATGTGACTAGAATAACATTTCTTGAAAATCTTTTCAACGCACAGCCCTCAGGACTCAACTGCACAGTTAATTTACACAAGGCTGTAAAACCCCAGACAACAAGGGGCGTAGGTAAAAGAAAAACAATGAACTAGATACAAACATTACTTGAATTTAAAAAAACAGAAAAACCTTCTGCTGACTGCACAGCTACATACAAACCTGCAAGAACGCATTTCTTTTGATTTCTTTTGGCCACTAGAGGTAAGCAAAACAAGCTTACAGCACAACATTGGCACATTATTATACGATGTTGAACCGTTAGTGAACAGTTCCCTTTTGCACTTGGAGGAATGTATGTTGGAAACTATTTGTCAGTGCTCTGACAATGCACGGCCTCTTTGATCTGTTTTTCTGACTCCCAAGAGAATTATCTGGCTCTTCAGCTCCTTAATGCTTTACTTAGCATGTAGATGCTCCACTGTGCTCATTAGCTTGTTGCTAACTTTGTTTCCCTGCTTGTTCTTGAAAACTGCCTGCTGCAAAGTGGGGCTGGGCAAGATAAAGATATTATATTGTTGTCGAGATATGACACTTTATATTGTCTTAGATACTGGATGTCATTATATCTTGATATTGAATATATATATATATATATATATACATATATATATTCTCAGCTTATCAGTTCCAACAACAAACTACTAACATTGCAATATAATTTTCAGTCCGTATCACCCATCCCGAATGTAAAGCACTGAGACTAAAGTGAAACTGTAAAATTATGTGTGGTTTAAAAAAGAGCTGATAGGTGCTGAAAGAAGAGCATTTAGATGATAATTCTCTGTGGTTTCATCACTGCCAGCAACTCATTTTATATTACACATACTAGAATAACAATGTTCATATGATTAAAGTAGCTTTAAGTGCAACTGAAGACAAAAATCTGCTCAGATTTGGCCACAGGTGTCTAGACTAAGCATGTGCACAATCGTGGTGGAAGACAAATTATGCAGGTTCTGTGATGCTTAATATTCAGGTGGCCTACTATGTCTGTTTTCATGGCCTCTATCATATTTGAAATTCTTTTTAATGCCTTACTCAAACACACTGTCTATATGCTCAGCGGGCTGCAGTAGTTCTGTGCAGTGAAGAGTCGGTTCAGCTCTGTCTACACCAAGAATTTGAAGTTTGTTGTAGCCAGATAGCCCGCGGCTGGCTGGCTGTCTCTGTGGACAGCCTTGTTAATATCCAACACTGCTTCGCTCAATTCTCTCTCATATGATGAATTATTCTGTTTGGTTGATTTTCATAATGTAATACACTCTGTGTGCTTTAAGTTAAAAGGCTTCTCAGTGTTCCCTCTTAACATAATGCAGTGAAATTGTAATGAGAACCAACTCTGCTGCTCTGTGGTCCATGTTAGCTTTCTTTTTTTGGATATATTTTGTTATTCTCCATCTGTGTGGCTCTGATATGAAGCAGTCAGGTGGGTGTATGTTGGCTGACTTGTGGACCGGGCAGGTTGAATCACTCCCTGTCACTCAAGCCAGAACACCTTCGCTTCTTCTGTTACAGCCTGAGAAAGCCTGCTCAGAGACAGTCTCCCATACTGTATTTTTATCCTCTTCTACTTCAAAATGATCTAAAAGAAATCTTTTCTTTCTCCCCCCAACACTTCTGTGTTAGATGATCATTCAGGAGTCACAAACTGCATACACACAGTTGACATTTGTATCTTATTATCATTGTGTTGTCAAATTTCAATGACTCCTCAAGTAAGGAGTCTATATTGGGACACAAAGTTGAACAAGGCCAGCTGTTTCCCTGCTTCTAGTGTTTATGCTGAGCTTTATTATTAGCCTCCTGTCTCTGCCTCCAGACATGAACGTGGTATCAATCTCTTTGTCTACCTTTTTTCAATAAAACAAAAATGTCTAAATATCCTTTAAACTGTTATTTTACTCTAAGTTAATTATTGTTATGTTTAAAATATATATATATATAATTAAATTAAATATGTTAAATTCTTTTACTTGTACTTCATGAGCAAAAATGCCCTGTCGTATTTTTGTATCGCCCCCTGAAGGTCTGGAGGTTGGTTGGTGAGACATAGGGATTACTCTTTCTGTGTGTCTGAGTTCCATTAACCAATCACACCATTGGGTAGGTCGAGGGGCAAATGTTAGGGGTTTTATGCAAATGTTAAAGTTTTTTTTTTTTTACCAATAATATCACATTATGAGGTGGCTGGTGTAGAGGTGTGGAGTTTTCTCGACTAAAAGATGCATGGCTGTGCGGTCGTGGAAGATTCTGCATCGATGGAGAGACTTAGCCTCATCAAGAGTCTGCTGCCTACAAAAAACGACAGACTCAAATTATTTTCAAATACTCATTTAGATGACAGAGCAAACATTAAGTATCGCAGTATAAAACTAACTGCAACGCTCCTCTAACACGTGCAGTCAGTATTGACAACAGCTGAGAGGTGTCAGCGTGAGGCTAACCGTTAGCTGGATTAGCTCATACTAGCCGTGCTTCAATAACACTAAGTCTTTTACTTTTAAGAAGGCTGCTGGGTAAACAGTTTTGCTCGTGTTATTGTCAGCACATTCACTTTCTCCTTTATTGCAACCCTTCAATTTAGCAGCCAACGTTACTTTTGGCTACATTCAGGTCCTGTTCACTTTCTTCCTCTGAGACAACAGGATGCTTTTTAAAAAAAAAACCCTTTATTTAATCTCGAGGATCATTGAGAGCAGGCTCTCATTTTCAATGATGTCGAGAGTACAAAAAGAAACGCATACAAAACACATTTTCAACACAAAACACGAATAAGACAACAACAGCACAACACAAGTTGACAACAGAACAGAGTTTCAATGAGACAAATGAGATGCTAATCTTCTTCGTTGGTTTTGATGGACTAAAAGCCACATTCCCCCCACTGTGTCGGCGTATGGAACTACATTCTGGGGGCAAGACATTTCTGGCATTAGAACTTGTTATCCTTTACGTGCATTTTTTTCTATTTTGCCAGTATGCCTACAGTGATTGTGTATCTCTGAGTGCACGGAAAACAGCTGGCCTACACTCAGCACTGTGCCTGAAAGTATCTTGAACAGACACAGATGGAGGACTGACGTTGTTGCTGCTCTGCTACCGACCTTTGTAGACAATATGTTAATGAGTCTTTTAGTCAGACTGACCACTGAACACGCTAAGCAACCTAAAGTTCACTCACGCTTGGGCTATTTGTATTGTTACACTTTTTCATTCCAGGTGAATCAAAGGTGGAGCAGATTCATGCCTCATCTTGCAGCCCATCTTCATCTTCCTCCTCTGTGACCACCCAGCCAACTCCCAGGACTGACTTGTTCCCTCCCCCACCCACTGATGAAGCTCCAGCTAGCCGTCCTCCAACTCCCCCTCCTGAACCTGAACAACCCATACCATCACTGTCCAAAGAAGAGCAGCAGGAGGCACAAGGAGCCTCCGAACTGAAGCACAGGACTCCCAATAAGGACCTGCTGGAGATCGACCGTTTCACAATCTGTGGTAACCGCATTGACTGAGCAGCAGCAGCCGCCGATGTAGCGATTAGCCACTCAGGAAGATGGAGAGCAAAAGGCACTTTAGCCCAGCTCTCCCAGCAAACAGCAGCAGAAAGCTGAGTATTTATTAAAGTTAGTGGCAATACATTAAATTATTGTGAACATGGACACTCAGAGTCAGACGATTCTGCTCATCAAAGCCCGAAGTTGAGACTTTGACAAAGAAAACTTCAGCTGACTGATGAAGAGCAGGAGACAGAAAGTGTGACTGTGTCAGCCAAGTCGTCAGGATAAACTGTCTTGTCAGTGTGTGTGAGTGTGTGCGAGTGTGTGAGTGAGTGTGAAGATGTTAAATGGGTTCAGAATTTTGAGTGAGTGTGTTGTTGTGAGAGTGTCTGAAACAGCATACATGTGAGAGCACACAAGCACTTCCTGTCTGAGCAGCACTGGGACCAGGAGGAGAGAAATTTCTCAGTTCACTCAGCAGCCAAAACCTTTCAGAGTTTTACATTAAGAAATGTCTAAATGATGTTTCATTACTCCTGGACAACAAAACTTGATTTAAAAACTTAATTTAAAAAAAATTAGGGGCTTTTTTTGCAAGTCCCAAAAACAAAACAAAATAAACACAATTTTTACAGCAACGACTTAAATACGGAAAGGTTTCTTAGAGGTGAGGGAAGGACACACACCACGTGTTAAAGGTAAATCTGATTGGACACAAGGTGATAAATGAGAAAACAGAAAAACATATTTATCCGACACAAAATATTAATCCAGACTTTTATTGAATATTATCCTTTTTTGTAACAGTTGTAAATTACTGAATCATTTCACCATTTCAGGTGTCTAAAGTCACTCAAATGAAACAGAAAATCAGAAAATGTGACTTTGTGTCTTAACTGGTCACAAACTGAACACGCGTGCACACTGGTGACGAGGGGTCACAGATGCACAGTGGTTTGTTTTAAGGGGTCACAGGCCAAAAAGGTTTGGAAAATAACGCTAACTGTCACACACTGATGATGTTATGGTCTATGCATTGCTGCTTGCTTCATTAACTGCTCCGTTAAAAAGTCTGTACCTCAGTTGGACAGTTTCTGTACGCATCCTTTTATTTTCAAACGTCACTTGATGGAGTTTTGAACGTGACTAAGAAGAGTGACTTTTAATTAGAGCCTTGAGTGGAGCCTTTTGTTTACACAGCCAGCAGATAAAGTCATTTGCAGCCCACACTCGCCTTCAGCAGCTAAAGAACCTTTCATTAAAACACCCAGTCAGCACATGACACAAACAGAAGCTGCCGGTCAAATGCTGCCGACACGAAATCTGCTGCTTCTATCAGCTGCTTAATTATTACTCCAGAGGTCCACTTAGAACTAGTGAAAAAGAAAACTTTAGTTTGTTAATAAACACTGAAAAATGCTGATGGAAGTCCCTTTAAATGCAGTATTTGAGGCAACGAACTTATCAGAAAATTATCATTTATCTTAAAAATGTAGATCATTGTTACAAAGGTTTCACAGTAAACCTAGAATTATTTTTACATTACACATCCTTCGTAGCTGAGTAAACAAACATTTTATTATAAAAATGTTATTTATATATTCATTGATTTTTGGCCTCCAGAATGTTTGCACTGATGGACCATATTGTCTTAAATGTGATTTTGTTTCCTATGTTTCTCATTCAACTCAACTAAATGTTCCAATGTTTACATCATAGAAAATAGAAGCAATATTTTCACAACAAAATGCTGTTTTTGCTTGTGTGTTTTACATTTGGTCAACTGACCTTGTAAAATTGTTTGCTAGCATTTCAGCTTTGCGTATAAATAATGAAAAAATATAAGAATTTAATATTTAATAGACAATTTAATCATTTTCATGTGTATGTATTTGAGTTTAAGTAAACTTGATTGTTTGGAGAGAGCTTTACAGTTCAGTGCCAGGCCATAAAGCTGGAGCAGCCATGCCAAATATTTATTTTGAGTCAGAACACAATAACTTTTACGATCCAGATTAGTTTATGAATACATGACATATCACTATGAGTAGTTATATGTCATGTAGCACTTTATGGTTTCTTTACAAGGTTACATTTTGCATTTCAGTGAAGCCATTTTACTGCAGTTACATGCAGCACGATGAGTAGTTTTAGCAGAATTCCATAAATATGTTACTTGACTGGTAAAAGTTACACTGATTACACAATTTTCGCTTAGAATAATGTGGCAGATGTCACTTCTCGAGCTAAATTTCCTCTTTCTGCTGCTCTCACCCCATCACTCTAAATTCATTTTGGAATTTAAAAGGTACTTAACTGCCCTGTTAATTGCGGCTCAACATATGATTTGTAGTAATTTATTTATAGTAGCTTTTGACTTTCTTTAAGCAGAAAGAAAATGTATATAATGTTAACACATATCAGCTTTTATTTGATTGTTTTGGAGAAAAAAACGTTCTTTATAGTGTTCTTTACCATTGTAATAAGGAAGATAGTTCTATTTTTGGAGCTGCCAGTTGTGATATGGTACAGAAACATGTGATGCCTGACTCTGCTCAGTCCTTCATGTGGTTTTTTTTTAATGTCTCGTCTCCACTGGCCTGAGCTCAGTCTTGTTGTGGTCTGTCTGTCTGTCACCGTCTGCTGGCTGAGCTTTACTGGTCCCAGTCTGCAGTTGAGATGAACCACAACTGGACTCAGCCGAGCCAACGGGGACGAGGCTGAAGTGTTCTTATGCAAACTGCAATGATGGTCAAGTACACTGCCTGCTTTGTTTTATCAGTTTGGTTCTTTATTTAATTCCTACCTCGATACTGAATGAAAATACCCCCGTTTGGATTAATAAAAGTATGTTTC
>JAQFJB010000015.1:7937407-7949203 GCA_029874875.1 Naso minor
AGATGATACCTCGGGCTGTTTTGGCAGAGAGGAGGAGGAGGGGGTGGCGGCGGCGGTGGTGGTGGCGGTGGTAAGAGGAGTCTGGCTAGGTCATTGCACATTTACAAATTAGCATTTCAATCATGCAGGTACATGGCCAGCCGAGCAGAAAATATACATGTTTTTCTAATACAAGGCACCAAAAGATAAACAAAACAGCGGCCGTGTCAGACGAATTAGCATTTCAGAGCTAACCGTCTCTGTGTATTCTGCCCGTTGCTGTTTGGGACTCATAACTAAAAATAAATGTTCCTCTTCCGCTCTCATTTCCCATTCAGTGTTAACTCACAAACTCTAGCGCCGTGTAAAAATGGCTATTAGGAGATAAATACAAGATCTGGATTGTGGTGTTTATTTGGCTGACATGATGTGACATTTGAATAACTGTATGCTGTCTATGATGGGCATTCTAATAAGCCTAGGCAAACACCTTTCGTCTCTCTTCAACCTCTTTCTCTCTGTCTCAGGGGCATTAATATTAAAAAGGACTGAGCTTTAGAAACACAGAGCTTGTGCGGTTGCTCAATCCGCTCTCTGCCTTACCTGCGACTCTCCGCGTAACAGTGTGCAAATGAGAATCTCCATACTGCCCTGTTTGACCTCTGTGTTATATTTTCATGTTCTTGACTATTTTAGAATTCTTGTTTGTACAGCTCTGTTTCAGATGACATGCATGCATGCATATTCCTTCCTGGTAGGTCTGCCTCCGCGCGTGTGTGTGTGTGTGTGGGATCCAGTAGGCTCTTCCTCTTCTTTATTCTGTCTTTTGGGTGCAATTTCCAGCTCCCTCCTGTAGGACCTATTTTCTGTGACAAAAACGAAGGTGTTTATATACTCAGTTTTACATACAGAGCGATCCCCCGCATGGCTCCGGCGCAGCTCCAGCGCTCTCCAGGCACTCCGGTGCTTGGTCCCTGTGTGGCGCAGTCACTGAAGACTCAGTGACAAATGGCAATTATATTTGTGTGTTCTTCATGAATCCATCAAACACTGGCCTTTTAAAAATGCTCCCCAGATATTTGAGGCTGTCAGCTACTAGTAGCTGGGACCAAATTGGGATGCTGCTTAGACAGTCAAGAACCACTCACCCCCTAGTTTCCCCTGTGATGTGTGTGACAGCGTGTGTAGGGGAATACCATGTTTTATTCAACTACAAATGTACACTCTCAACAGTTGTTGATGTGCTAGAAATAGGGGGGTTACAAGTCCAATTTGAAGTGTCTGTGTGCATGTGTGTGTCCAGTTTTTCCTGCAAAACATGGTGTTTTAATGCAACCTGTCAGGTTGTGTGCATCCGGTTATCTTGGGACACCTACCCATCTCTACAAGCTCGCGGCACAACTGGTATGATTTTTTAAAAAACTTGCTGGGAGTTGTTCGGATCAAATTTTGATGCAGGTGGTGTTTTTGTGCTGTGCTGTAAGAGCAGTGAGTCTGTGTTGCTCTGCCAGGATTTATTAACTCAGCTCACATTTACATTTATAAGCTAAGTTAAATCTTCAGAAGTGGGAAAAAAAACTATTTATTTTTGAATGTTTAATTTTATTTCAGTACTTTGCAGTATAAGTTGTTTGAAGTAGTGCCCGAACAATATCAGTTTGCCAGTATCATTGGCCAATATTGGCCTATCACAGATGTATCGATAATGGCGTATGAGGGCCCGACCGATATGTAGTGTTTGGGGCCGATGCTGATACTAATAATTGGGAATAAGAAAATTACAATATCTGATATATATCCGCTGATATTGTACGAATATGATATACGCGAAATGTAGTTATCAAGTACTTAAGATATGTAAAGGAAGCAGGATATCTGACATCTTAAACTTTTTTCCTACTTAAGCGCACTAAAGAGTGAAAACTTAACTTAATAGTTATTAAATAAGGAGCCGCAAACTAAATAGCTACACTGTTTTAAATCACTAGTCCAAGCATTTTCCCCCTGCCTTTTTAATATCGGCACATATTGGCGAATAATATGTCGATACTGATATATCTGCGATGGCCCAATATCGACTGATACTATTGGCCAGCTGATACATTGGTCAGGCCCTGTTGTATATGTTCTTTGAGATGTGCCGATATTGAAATTTTTCAATGGCCAGAAATAATGCTTGCACTAGTGATTTAAAGTCACAATCACAGAGTTTGTCCAGCAGGGGGCGGTCCAATATTTAATAACTGTAAACTGTTCAGTGCACTTGATGTTTGGAATAAAGTTTGTTAAAATGTAGGATATCCAGCCCCCGTTACACATCTTTGTGAGGAGTATTTGATAACCACATTTAGACGATATTACACCAAGGCCTTTATAATATCGGCCGATAAGTTAGATATCGGAATTTTCTTGCTCCCTAATATTGGTATCAGCATTGGCCCCAAAAATCCGATATCAGTCGGGCCTTAGTTTGAACCCTTCTTAAATGTCTGTAAGATAGCTCAGTCTGAATAATGCAATGCAACAAACTGCACAATGTCTGTTTACATACATTTCAAAGTGGACTTGATGAATTGTATCTTATTGGTTTTACAGTATACACTGAATAACCAAATGCTTTTTAGCAGGTAGTCAGTTCGTATGATTTTCATACATTTTCCTTTGACTGCATTGCATCTACGAGGTTAACTTCCAGCAAAACCCAATTCCAACAGGACTTACTGTATTACCGCTTTCTCTCATTATGTCTTCATTTGTCTCTCGGTGACTGTACAAGTCCGTCACTGCCACCTTTGACAGTATCATCATTATCGTGATCAATGATTATGAATATTACTTCATGGTGTCCATTCATCTTAGTCACGGCGTTCATCAGGATAAAAATAAAGACTGAGACTGCGTGAGGACTATCCAGCAACCTGCCACTGAGGCACACTTCTCTGTAGACATGAACCACTTTTAGGGCTTTGCAGCATGTTAGGAACTTTAGTCGCCGCTTATGTGCTCTGGGTTTTACGTGGTGGTTTCTTAATAACTATTTATACTTTGGTAAATTGAAAGTTTGACTTCCTCAAAAGGAAAGGTAATTATGCCTCCGAGACTGCGCTGGCCTTTTTGTGCATGACTTGTGTGTGTGTGTGTGTAAGCTTGGGTGGCTAGTTTCCTTTAACCTAAATGGGGAAAAGATGACCGTGTTATTATGTGAGAAATGATGGGTGACTGATTTATTTAGGAACTATCGTCCTCTTGACAGGACATTGTTGTTCTGCTGTTTTGTATCGACTGAACAATACTCAAGAGTGTTAGCTGCAAGTAGTGCTGTTGATGTGAGTGTGTGTGTGTTTTCTCACTGAGTTTGGAATAGTTAATCATTAGCTTAAGAGATAAATTTCCTCTGTTGGCCCTATTAATGTCAGCCCTTGGTGTTTGTACAGCGAGATATTTATCTACATCTGGTAAAACACTGAGAAAATACCAAAGATGTGTTATTTTCATTTCTAGATACTTCCAGTGTCAAAACATGCAATTTCAATAATAACACAACCTTCTTACAGTGAAAATAAGTCACATTTAAAGCACCCTTAAAGCTGCAGTTGTTAACTTTGGAGGTAAACATGAATAACTTGTTTTGTGTTCTACTTGGAAAAAAATGTCATAATATCTAGTGGCAGATATAAGTAAGTGATGCGGTCTGAAAGTATCGGGAGATCTCTGTGTTTTCCCATCATGCCTCTGTTTTCAGGATTGGAAAAAAAATCCTATCGCTCCTGTTCTGTCTGCCCAGTCGTGACATGCTTCGTACTCTCTGTCCTGATTGGCCGGTCTACGCTGCACCTCTTAGTGACTGGTGATGTCGGTACGAGCTGATTAGCCGTTCGTGCCTTACACTCCGACTCGCCTCTTCCGACAACAGCGTGTCTTCAAGCGACACCGTCAGTCGGCTCGAGCTCAAGCTGAGACGGAGCAGTTTACTCTGCTGCAGCTTTCCCTGCAACTGTTGCATCTCGGTCGAAACTGGACTCAAGAGAGAGCGACAGCAAACAAAATAAAATGTGAGCCGGAGCAAAAACAGGGAGGGGAGGCTGCAGCCGATACAGCTAACGTTAGCTTGTTAGCTCATTAGCAAAAGTTACCAACTGCAACTTTAAAATGACAGCTTTAAAATCATTTTAATGGTACACTAACTTGTAAAAGGAAGGTTATTAACTTCTTTATTCCCGCTCTGTGCCTATTACACCTGCTCTTGCACTACCAACCTGTTCAGTGATTTTTTGAAAGTGGGATCATATAATATGGAGAAAATGCTTTCTGGTTTTGCCTCCGATTCCTCGTGGCAGCTCTTCCTCAACTCTCTGTGATTCACAGAATTTCCAGATAGACAATTTTTTACTTCTGCCAAAGTAACCAAAAAAAATGCTGCTAAATGTAGCTGCTGTGAGCTGGTTAGCTCAGTTAGCTGTGCAGCTAACTGCCTTTTCCTTGTGAACAGTAAAGTGTTGGTGTTTACGCAATAGCACAGAAGTTTTGGACAGTTGGGAGGAGGATGAGAGGGAGACGTAGCGGGGGATGTTGGCACTGGAGCGGACACTGCAGCTGGATGAGCAGGGAGTGGAATCAGGCTCAGCAGCCCTTATGGATATCATAACAGAGGCAGAGAGAGACAAAAATGTTCACAGAGGAAGCTAAGAAGGGACTGTGTAAGAGGCAAATTTTGATAGTAAATCTTGTACTGTCACAGTAGCTGCCCAGAGTTTTGCAAGACCAAAAAAAGGCTGCAAGACAGATGCAGATCTGACCTCTTTGCCATTGGACTAGCAAATAATATTGGCTTTTGAAATAGGTCACAGCTAACTTATTGTTTGTGATTCTTGTTTAGTGTAATAGTAACTCACCTGAGTCGGGAAGAAAAGATGTACTTGTGGTCTGCACAAACCGATCACTACGGTGTGACACCACTTAGACAAGATTCAGTTAAAAATGAATTGAAAACATCTTCCTGCTCAGGCAAAAAAACGTCCGTGGTCGCCCAAGTGAGGCCCGACCGTGCTGATATGTAGAAAACCCTCCAATGGTGTGTGTGTGTGTGTGTGTTTGTGTGTTCCTAGCGTTCTTTATGATAATGGTTTGCTAAGAATTAAAGAGGAAAGAAAAAAAAGAGCGGTGAAGAAATGCAAAGTGCGTATTAAGGAGAGGAACACATTGCAAGTTGCAGCTGTCAGGGGTAAAAGTGAAGAACAACAACAGATGTATCGTTCTCTGAGTCTCCTTGTTAGCCAGCCTTAGTCTCTCCCCACATTGTCATGGGCAGGCTGTGAGGCTTTTGTCTTTTGGAGAGGCAAATCCATCAACCTGCTCTTAAATCACTGCATAATGAATTCCAGTGTGTGCTACACAGTTGTCTAATTCAAATTGCATGGGATCCTGATCCCTAAAGTATATATTTGTTTATTGAAGCAGCATGCAAAAGCCTGAATGAGGAAAAGGCAAAACCCAGTGTGTGTATTTAATTGCTTTGTTTTACATCCACATTCACGTCCGGCCTCTCCCAGGGTGACGTGTTGTTAAAAAGCGCGAGGCCCCTGATTCCCACACTCTCTCCCTCTCTTGTTAACCGTAATTGCGCTTGTTGGTGAGCTGAAAGAACGAAAATAGCGATGGAAAGAAATTACCAGATTCTTTATTAAGTTTGCATCCACTTTGGAAAATTTGTTGATATTTGGACAGCTGCAAAACACTTCATCAGGACGGCAGATGTTTTTCTCCGTCTTGTGCTGCACAGCTGCTAAGTGAGGCAGAATTTGCAGAGATACCGTACATTAAATGTATATACAGAACGTATGGAATAGAAAAAAAAGAAAGAATAAGTGCGGTTCAGCCAGACAGACTTTAAAAAGAGATGAATAATTCACAAACTCTCAAGTTAACCGTGCACTGGCGGTGCGTGCACTGCTCATGCACAGTGGCTGTGATGTGGAGAGGAGGTAATGTTGGAGTAACTCCCAGTAGAGCTGAATGTGCAGGTGTTCTCTCAGTAAAATGCCACCTCCTTTGCTCACTCACATCCTTCGCTTTCTTTCTTATCAGACAGGTCGCTGTCTCCTGACTCTCTGTGGCTGTCACACATGCGCTCAGAGAGACTAGTTGAGGCCATCTCGGAGCTTTCAGAGGAAAGGAGATCATTACTGTTGCAGACAGCAGCTATTTTGTATATGCACACTATCACAGGCTCTCTTTCTCTTTTCACCGCATTAATCTCTCTTTCTCGCACGCTATCTTAAGTCACCTGGGTACTGCTCCGGCAAACGTCTCTGCCTACAGCAGTGGCTTTTGTGAACCTGTCACATATGAGGTTCCCGCATCTCTCCGCTTCTCCCTGTCATCGCGGGTTGAAATGTTTGCCATGTGATCGATAATATCATGTTAGGAGACGATGGCAAGATTTGCTGAGAATTATTTAGCTTGGAGTGGTGTGTTCGGGTTGTAAGAGCTGAGAATCACAAGCCAGGCTTCATATGTGAGTAAAAGGTATGAAGTGCGAGATGCAGAGTGCCGACAAAGTTGTCTTCCTTTAAGATAAAGTTACAGGATTTTCAAGCTTTTACCACCAGAAGGGAAAAAGGAATCCACAACCTTTTCATAACAATAGACACGATGAATTCTAAATAAGTTATTAATATAAACCACCTGTTTCTTTTGATGCACTTGCATTTTAGCGTTTTCAGTGTTTTGTCCTCTACTGTGACATCAAAAGTATAAATCTGGATAAACAAGGAGCCTTCTGCTTTGATTCAATATTCAGTTAAATTTGATTTGCTTGTATTAAGAGTCTTAGCTTGCTAGTGAAAGACTCCTTAAATACTGATTTAAGTAATTCTGTTGAGAGTCCACACCCAACTCTTAGTAAAATTGAAATCCTCTTTTCTTCATGTCTCCCTCCAGCTCAACCTCAGTCTGACTCGCAGCCAGTGCCCTCGGAGGCTGCCGAGGGAGATGCTGGCAGGGACCAGAATGGCTTTCGCCACAACAGCGCTGGCACGCCCGCGCTGAGTAATGGCAGCGGAATCCACCCCGGCATGGACGAAGCCGGGGCTACGCGCACATGCTCCTGCGGTGCCAAGATCCGCACTGGTGCCACGGGCGGGTCGGGCCCTGGCACGAGATCAGTGGCGACGGGGACGACGACGACAGAGCAGCCCAGGAAGCAGCCGTCCACGCCTGTGTCGCAGAGGATGCAGAGGAAGCTGAGGTCCAGCTTGTCGGTCAACAGCGACAGCAGCCGACGCAGCAAAGGCAGTTCGACGGGTTCACAGAAACCTCCTTTACCAGAGGGTGAGCATTCACACAAGATCAGAATGACAGCCAACACAAGAAAACACAAACATCCACTGTTGATCCTACTAACTTCTCTAACACTTGTTTGCTGGCTTGCTTTTTTCTGCATTCCATCCTGTTTTGGTTTAAGATTCGTTCCATCATTGGTAACAATCCATCAGTCAATCAAACTTTATTTGTTAGGGTTAGGGTTAGGCATTTTTCATACAGGTTAGTGCAGTTCAAAGTGCTTAACGGAAGATTGAGAAGTCGATAAAAAGACAGCGAAATTTAAAGAATAAAAGTTATTTAAAAAACAAAGGCTAAAAGGATTGAACAATTTAGAGACTAATGCACAAAGGTAATAAAATAATGATGAAAAAAAAAATAGGTTAGATAAGAATTCAATAAAAATGTAAAATTTGAACAGAATTTAGACAGCGAAAGTTATAAAACATAAGGCTAAAGACCAGATAAAAGATAAAAAATAAAAACATAAAAATATATAAAACTAAAAACTGAACACATACATTAAAATTTAATAGTAATGTAGATGGTAAATTACGGTAGAGTCGCGGCTGAAAACCAAAGACAAATAAAATCAACAGGAGGAATAAAAGTCTCCAACATTCTCAATTCGTGTGCCAAACTGAACAAGAAGGTTTGAAGTTTGCTTCTCAAATTGCCGACACCTCCGGCTGTTCTCAGGTCCTCTGACAGACTGTTCCAGCGAGTCGGAAAATAAGAACTACAAGCTGACTGCCCAAAAAAATTTTAGTGCCTTCCTTTGGAACAACTGAAAGACCTGTGCCAGATGACCTGAGAGGCCGTGCTGGTTCACACACTGTGAGCATGTCAGAAATGTATGCTGGTGCAAGACCACGAAGTGCTAAAAAAAAACAAGTCAAAGAATTTTTAAATCAATACAAGAACTAACAAGTTACCAGTGTTCAGACTTTAAAACAGGTGTCGTGTGTTCTCTCCTCCTGGTCCTAGTCAGCACTCGGGCTGCAGAGTTTTGAATCAGTTTTAGCTGATTGATGACAGTTCTGGGTGGACCAGAGGGGGAGAGCATTTCGGTAGTCCAGCCTGCTTGATATAAAAGCATGCATTCGTCTCTCATTGGTAAGGATGTCTCTGGACCTGAGACCAGTCGGAGCATTTCAGAAATACTTCTCCACATGTATTAACATACAAAAAACCTGAATCAAACTTCAAACACTTGACCAAAAGAAGAGAAAACTCTTTTATTATACCACATGCTGCTATGCCATGAAAACATAAATTGATAGATTAAAACAGTTAAAAAAAAAAACTGGTCAAAGGACAGAAATGTAACAAGCAATTTTTGTTTGTATGAAATGAAAACTTCAACGGCGCAGCTTTATTATGTAGGAAAACACAAGCATCATGGTGGAGCTGATGGGGAAAAAAATAGGAAAAACACCATCAAAGTGATTTTTCTGTTCAAGTGGCCTCTCCTGAAAGAATCCCTCATAAGATATCGATAATAATTCTTACCTTCCCTCACCTTTTAATGATAGTAGTGCATGACCTCTTATATTTTCACCCCCGTCAAGCAAATGACATCTTATCCCGCCCCTGTCGCGTTTATTTTCTTTAACAACAAGTCAGAGAGTCGTTTGCCATGCGGGGAAGCCGTCACGTTGTCAGGTGCAAGGCCGAGGTGAGTCCAGTAATGAAGACTGTTGGCTGGTCCTCTTCCATTGGGGAGATAGGTGTGACCGTCTAACGAGGCCAGAGAGCACGGGGTGCCTATTAAAAGACGTGGCCAGCCTTCTTCGGGCCCCTCACGGCCCCTCACACCTCTCTTGGCCCTTTCTGGCTCTCCCTACATCCCGTCAGCACCACCCTGGCCCTCATTAACAGGCCCCGTCGCATCTCTCTCCCAACTATTGCACTCTTTGGCCGTGAGTGTTTGTCGACATGCGCGTGTTCTCTGCAGAATGAGGGGTTCGGGCGCGCTTCTTTAGAGCGGAGGGGCAATTCCTACTTATTCATCCAGCTCAAGGCCTTTGCTGTTACGTCTTTTTATGTGAGCTTTTACTCCAAGGTGAGGCTGGAAAATAAGATGTGATGTTATGTGTTATTAAAAGATTCACAATGGTCAGGTTGAGACGTAAGTTTAAATGAAGGAGAAAAGCGGGCTGTCAGATCTTTATTTGATGATGCGTTTCCTAAAATATGCATCACATGGAGTTGCAGGCCCAACAAAACAAGACCCCCGCACACATCCACACAACACACTGTGAGTAAAGGTGGGATGCTTCCACCAGAGGTATTCCAGACACGTCATGTTTTCAACATCTTAATTGCTAAAGAACAGAAGAAAGAGGGCGCAAGAAAAAAAAAAACAAAACAGCAGCAGCTCAACAATTCTATCTCATTATGGCTTTTGTGTTGCTTATTTGCCGACGCGAGAGCTCTCAGAATCAATATGTTCGCTCTCAACTATTTATTTCCCCCCGGAAAACAGCCAAGCTGTGCTGTTTGAATGTTTACACGGATTAACATAATCTGTTTGCCTGTGAAATTAGCCTCCTAAACAGCCCCCTGAACACAGGAAATAAAAGGCGTAAGCTAGCAGGAGCTAGCTCTGGGGATTCTGCCGCTCCCTGTGTTTCTTGGCACATGCCGTTGGCACCGTAGCCAATCTGTGATAACACCGCAGCTTCTGAGGAGCCATTTAACACACTGCATTTGTTCAGCAGAGTGGCTTGTCTCGACTCTTGACATCCAGTCGGTGTTTTTTTTCTTAATTATGTGTAATCAGTTAAAATCTCCAAGCTGCTTTAGCCTCATTTAGAGATGAAGGGCCAAGGCTGCGAGCAGTGTGTTTGCTTAAAACATGTGTTTGTGTGTGTTTTGTGTAACTATAGCCTTCTAGTTTTGACTGTTACTGTATGCATGTTGAGGCTGGGCAATAATAATAATAATGAAGATACATGGTATTGAGATATCAGACCATCTCTGATGTTGGATATTGTTATTTTGTGATATAGAATAAGTAGTGTTTCTTCCTGATTTTAAAGGCTGCGTTACAGTAAAGTGATGTATTTTCCTCATCTTATCCGACAGTTGTACTTGTTTTAATACTCGCCGTTACCCACTTAATCATTATATCTTCATTTCTCATGATTATTTATCAAAAATGGAATTGTGTTAACATTTTTTGAAAGCACCATCAGTCATCTCTGCAGTACTGTCACATCAGAGGTGGAATTTCTGTCTCCTAGTTCTAGCGCTGATGAAGTGCTTTTGAGGAGAATAAAAAAATATTGAGATTTGTGTTGTGTCTCAAAGTATAGGGTTGGGCGATGCGTTTAGATTTTCCAACCGGCCACCATCAGCCCATCCACCAGCGATTGCTGATGTATTTGCGCAGGTGAGCGCCGTCGCGTGCCATGTGTAGTCGCCGCTGTTTATGCACCGTGAGATCCGACGTGTCAGTCACGTGCGGCGCTTTTTGCTCTCACAAGACAAGCGCCGCATGCCCGCGCCAAAGAGCGTGCAGGGAAGAACGGACGGATTCGAGCCTACGGACACGAAATCAGTTTTTGAACCGGCGTAATTATTTGCATGTAATCATCCGGTATAATTATTTTACTCTCAGAGCAAGTTGTAAAGCTGCACTGCTCTCAATTTGCTCACAAGCACCGCTCCACAGGCGGTCCTTCAGTGAATAAAAGCATTTATTTTCATAGATCAGCCATACGTTACTGTGCAACTTGGTTAAAACAACAATACCAAAAACAATGAATTAAACGATACACATGTTATTGAAGCGTGGGTGAAGGTGAAATCGAAGTGGAGCAACACAGGTTTGCCTTCACTGCATGCGCATCCCCACAGTCGGCACTTCCTATCGGGGGTAATTACCTCGGCAACACGCCGGCATTTCTTCGCACCAGTCAGTTCTGCCTCTCCTCGACTCCTCTCAAATCACAATTAGAAAACCACAGACTCTGCCTGTTCCCGTGTTTGGCGCTTACAGGTTATTTATTGAGTGAAATTTTTCAGGAGGTGGACAGTTAATTTAGCAAAACAAAATGTCAAAAATAGAATAAAATATCAGCTCCGACAAAACAACCAACGATGGGTGGAGCCCATTGCTGATGGTCGATATGTTTGTCCAATTGCCCAACCACAATATAATCTTCAGCCCATAACACTCAGCCCTGTGCATGCGCGTGTTGGTGACCTCCACCAGCAGCCCGCGTCCTCTGCCCTCTTTACCCACGTGTGCGTTCTGTGCGCTCCCGTCGCCACTAAGTCTTTCCCTGATCACTCTCTCTCTTAATCTTTCACTGTCTCGCCATCTCACCCACTCTCTCCCTCTTTGTGAGTTTGAATGTTTTGCACAGCTTGCCGCTCTGAGGCCCATCCAGCATGTTTTGTGTCACGCCGCTCCTTTTTTTTTTTTTTTCTTTCTTTTTTTTTTTTTGATGTTAGCTTTCCAGATGTCTCAGAGCATTTCCTCAGAGA
>JAQFJB010000015.1:7957289-7969286 GCA_029874875.1 Naso minor
GTCACCCATATGTGCCAAGAAGCACACGGTAGAGTAGCTAGTAGGAACAGGTGCTCTCTCAAATGGCCTTTGATTGGCTAAAAGTGCCTATCACAGGCTTGTTTTTTTCTAACGCCTAAATACAGAGCCAAGGATAGGTGCAGAAGTCTGTGTTCTTTCCAAGAACCTGAATTACAATGTGCTGAAAGGTTATAATGACCAAAAATATACTGTATACTCCAGCTTTGGGTTATAAACATGCTGTGTAAATACCGTAGAAGCAGTTCATCCTCTTAAATACCAGAAAACACGGAGCATGAACGTTTAAAACTTCAAATCCTTTCTTTTCTTTTGAGAAAAAAGATGTCCCTCCTCTTATGCACCGCGTGGTCCTTTCTCCCGTCCTCCTCCTCCTCCTCCTCCTCCTCCTCCTCCTCCTCACTTGTGTCAAACTTTGAAAAGACTCGACCTCCCTGTTTAGACTTGTGGCATGACATTAAAATAAGATGAGACGATCTTTCAGAGGGCTGTGCACAAAAAAAAAAAAGAGAGGAGTTCAAGTAATGTCACTTTCAATTAATCTCCTCAGGTAGTGGCCCCATTAGCCCTCTCACACAAGGGCCTGGTTTACAATGCAAATAGGGTCACTACCTGAAGACTCTAATTGACTTTGACAAGAGGCCGAAGAGGCCTCCCTTTTTACATCACGTGCTATTTGTTTGCTTATTATTTCTGTCGCACGAATTATTGATGTGGTTGCCGACATGAAAAGTGCATAAAAATTGCATTAGCAGTGACAGAATGCTGATAAGAGATGATTTTTCCTGTTTATTTTTAGTCAGAGGGAAGTGCTCCATGTCTGTTAAATTTTGTATACTTTTTATACAATGTAACTCAAATTCAACACTCCAAAAATTGTCAGAACGCAGTCTCAGCAATAAAATGTAAATGATTTCCTTGTGAAAGATTTGTATTCTTTGTTCCCCTCTCCTCTTGGAGTAACAATGTGTGATCGTACTCATACCTTAAATATTTAAAGACCCCCTTTTGCTAAAGCTTTGCTGTGGTACATGGGCCTCTGACTGCTTCTAATCTCCTTGTTACCTGGAGGCGTTGCCACGGCGATGCAGAGATAACGCGGCGGTTAGCGAGATCACGAGACGGGAGCTCGAAAACCTCTCGGATGGGGCACGGTGAGGTTCAAAGTTTCCGCCACGCGTCGCGCCCCCGTGATGTCTGCGCCAACAACATGTGCACGGCAGAAATGCGAGAATCAGAGAGAAATAAAAGGGGAGAAGAGACGCCGGGATGTTTTCAAATCATCCCCTTTCTTCTTCGACAAGAGCTGAAAACATCCCCTTCCCTCCTCACCTTCCCCACCCACTGCTCACTCGGCACCTTAACTTGCTCAAGTGGAGTATTTTTGTTTGTGTGCTTGTGTTCAGGAAGGTTTTACGCTGGTTTCCAGTGAGAGTAACAGAACCAGCAGTCTCGGACTTGTAAATAAGACATCAACCTAAAGTTGCACACTTTCAACTTTTCTATTTTCCTTCCGCCTCTCCGTCTGAAAAGCAATGGACCGTGGGAGAGGCAAATTGAGAGGGACGTGTGGACCAGGGATGCCTGTTTATTTGCTTGTACACGCTCCTTGAGCTATAAATTAGATGTCACCATTGTTACATGTCATTTGCTGATGCGGACGTGTTGCAGTCTCCTGAGCAGCACTTTTGATTGTTTGTTCTTAACATCACTTAAATGAACGCGGACTTCGCTGGCCTCCAGTCATCTGGATCTTGCGGGTGATTGGCAGGTTGTTTGGCAGGCGGGCTCGTTCTGCTGCAGCTTATCTGGGCATTTGCAAGCACACACAGAGCAGGATATGTCTATGATCAAATCAGATGCTTGGTTTATAAATAAAGACTTTTTTTTGTTGAGAAACACACTAAAACATTTGCTTTTTAAGCAATGATGTCTCATGCAATTTGGGTAAAATCAGAGGGTCTATTTTGCATTTTTCTTGTATTTTCTAGTGGCAGAAGAAAAGGTTAGTTGGTCCATCATAAAATATGTTCTTTAAGAGATCAACTGCAACTGTACGGTGCATTAAACCATATTTATTTTTCTCCTTCCACCAAAAATGCCTCCAATTGAGCATAAACAGGAGCGCAAACGGAAAACTTGCCTTGCTGTGGTTTGAAAAAAATGGGTGTTTACAGAGTTGTGATGTGTGTTTACGTGTGTGTGTGTGTGTCAAACAAGCCACCCCACCCGAACACACAGCAAGAAGAGAGCAAGAGAGGGCATCTAGTAGCTTACTTCCCTCCATGCAGAAAGAAAACACGGATCAAGGTCTTAATAACACCAGCCATTGTGGCAAATATATAGGACTCAACTTTCCGCTTGGAGCAGCCTCTTCACATTGAGTTAACATGACTGACAGGCAAAGCCCCTCACACATGCACAAACACACACACACACATACACACACACACAAACACAAATAGGCTGGCTCCAACATGCTTTGTAACAACAGCCAAAAAAACCCCCAACAAGGATCAAACATGTTTTTCCATATTAACCCCAAACGGCTGTTTATCCTTTTCCTTTAAAAAAAAAAAACACAAACAGAGTTAATTGTTTGTCAGATCTGGCAAATTGTTTTCCTGCTACGATGGGGTTGTTTGTCTTTTCTCCTCAATCTCCACAACAAACAACAACCATACCGCAGCGATAACCCCCCATGCTACCAGATGCTGTGCCGCAACGTGTTTTATCTGCCTGTCAGGCGTCCTTAATTGTTTCATCTGCTCCAGATAAACACATCTCCTGTTGCATCTTTGTTTACCGCAACAAACAGCCGTGGCGACAGTTTGTTTGTGGTGATATGTAGTGTGCAGCGCAGATTAAAAGAAAGGTAACTAGGCATCGGCAGGGTGTTTTGTACACAGACCGCAGGGAATTTGATACGTGGGGAAAGTTTACAGGTGTGCAGTCGCAACACCTGCTTGCATCCTCTGCAGGAAGAGGACTTCATAAAGTGCAAATTAATACAGGCAGTTCATTCATTGTCAGGTTAAATGCAGGGGTTGTTTCATGCATGAAATTAGCACATTGCAAGTGATGTGTTCCGGTTGTTTTTTAACATTTTTAATAAGTTTTAAATGGGTAGGCCATCCCGGTTACAGGTAAAAGAAAGCACGCTTTATCACGTACTTCAGTTGCTTTCATAGCATGCATTTCATTTTGGTTTTGTTTGTCCAAGTTTTGAGATACTTGTCTCCATGTATGTTATTTTTGCATCCCTGTTGGAGTGAAGCTGAATGGGATTTTGTTTCTCACAGAACCAAAAAATGTCCACGAGAACTGTGCCCTTAATTGTTGTGTAAAACTGATTTCACAAAGGAAGGACTGAAGGAAGGAAGTCCAGTCTAGTCCAGTCCAAAGCTGTTCCACTTTGTCCCTTAACTTCAGTTGCATGTGTAGCCAACTTTTTTTTCTTTTTTTTTCCTCAGTGAAAATGTTCAAAGTTAATGATCCAATAGAAAGCGTCAAACCGTCACCACAGAGAATCTTGACTAAAGTTTGCTTATACAACTGGCTCACAAGCTTTTGTACATCTTAGACAGGTAAACAAATAATCATTTTGGGCCCAACAGAATTTTTAAAATAAATAATTCACAATCCTAATAATTCTTTGGGGTAGAGCAATACTTTTATTTTACACTTTCAAACAACAAAACCAAAAAAATACCTTGCGGATGTATATTTTTTCAAAATTCACCTACATATAAATGCAACTTATATATCCTTACAGAGCAAAAATGAACAAGAAAAAAGTTTTAAAAAAAACCCCAAAATGTCTACTCATCTCTGTTGCATGTGGGTGCTTGCTGGAATTGTTTTGTTTCACAAATGTTTTAAGCTTTTATTGGGTAACTTAACAAATAGGCTAGAAAAACAAATGAGAAAAGCAGGAAAAAATGCAGCTTTGGTGCAGAAATAAACATGGACACAAATGCTGTACGTATAATATGCGGAAATCTGCATCTGGGTACAAGCAAAGGTGGTGTCTGAGGCAGAAAGGTGTCAGTGTTACACCTGTTTTCTTAATCCTCAATGTCTGATAGGTGATAATTGACATACTACAATATACATAAGTGGATACTCTGCTACTCTAGTAAAATAAATATCTAATCTCTCTGACTCTGTTTCTTGATGTGTTTTATATAGTTTACACAAACAGGTTTACAGATTAGAATCCATAAAACATATCTGGGAGGATTTACAATCACATATTCCATCTAATGCATCAAAGCCAAATATGAATAGTTCATTGGTGCTTATTAATACTGCATGTTTGCTCTTTCTTAACAGAAAAGCCTCGGGAAGTCATCTAAACAAGCGCGCTGTATTTGATGCCATTTGAAAGAAGTCATAGGTGCCTCTGTCAGATGTAGAAAGAGCCAGCAAGGCGCAGAACAAGTGAGGAGGAGGAGGCATCACATCTCGTAATGTTGCAAGGTGATGAAGTGCAGATATCTGCCCTTAAAGGATACGTGCCCTGCGGACATGTGTGAGATTTATCTGTCTTTCTTCCCACTTTTTTTTTTTCCTCACCCCTGTCTTCAAAATTCAAACGTGGTGCAACAAAAGGCGGCTTGAAATATGCTCATCCCCCGAAAGAATATTCAAGACGATGGAGCTCGCAGGTTAAAAATGTATATGCAAATGCAGGCTACATTAGAGCATGCACAGGTTGTTAATAAATTAACACGTGGCAGAAATAATTCAGTTTAGCGTGATAATTCTTGGGTGCGAGCTGTCAGCTGTCGCATTGTTCCGGATAGAAAGTGACGCTGAGATGGCAACACGAGCAGTGAACTGTGATGTTTTAGTGTACCTTGCTCTTCAGTCTCGGCACTCTGACACAATAACTGCCTTTTGCTCGCCCAGGCTCTGCTTTTTTTTCTTTTTTTTGTCATTTTGGGAGAACAAAAGGTTTAATTAAGGATGGTTTTCAAAGAGAAGTTGACACTAAGCATGCACACGCACGCATGCATATTACCTCAAAATGCTTTTGTGTTCTTTGGAATTCATTTGCAGCCAAACCTACTAACACACTTTCTGTGTTCAAGCAGGAAATGCATCTTAACCTTGACTTCAGTCTCTGGTTTTTCAAAAGTTGAATTTTTAACGCTGACAACCGCCATCCAGAAGTAGTGCAGTGTGAGTTAGTAAACGTTATGTTTCTGCTCCGGTTGCTGTGGTTGCTAAGCCGCTGATTGTAGGATTGCATCTTGACGTTCCAGGCGGGGATGCTGCGTGACGAGTGCACTTCCTCTCTTCGCCTCATCCCCGAGATTTGCATAGCGGGAACCCAGGAAGCTGACACTCTGTTTATGTAGCTCAAGGTGCAGGGGATATGTGAGGTGTCAAGTGACTCACAGTCAAGTTTTTAATAAGTGCCATTTGTTCAATCTGCTGTTTAAACACTCCCGTCGCCTCTCAATATCCTTAAAGACTGTATGCCCCACTATCTTTTAATTAAGTCTCAGGCTAATGTGCCACTTAATTGACTAATCTGGGAGATTTTGTTTTCTCTAATTTACTTGAAAAACCATCGTTGGCTAAGCTTTTTAATATTCGCGTGATGAGGGTGGATACTTAGTGGATGCCTCAGAAGTGAGTGCAGGGGTAGAGGGAGTACTTGAAGGGGAGAGAAACAAAGTAGCGTTAACTCCTTCTAATTCCTATTAGGTTTGACAGCAGGCTGATAGCTAAGCAGGCCATCATCATGTCATTTATGTTTGCATTTGTGTTTTTTCTTTTTTCACAGGTACGCTCGCAGATCTCAGTAAAACTTGAATTTGCATATAGTTTCCGATTGGAAAGAGTTGTATCAAGTTCTCGGGGTGAGCTCACTTCTTCAGCAGTTCGGTGTGCTGCTGTCACGGCAGGTTAAGAGGGAAACAGAGGGCTATTCTCTGCTGCAGCCTGCTGAGACAAAAGGCTAATTCAACAGTAATTTTTTCCAGCTGCATCGCCAAACGTTTGCATAGAAACATTCAGCAGCAGCCTGAGATTCCACTCGCTTTTCCAGTAAGATGTGTGTGTGTGCATACATGCAGTATGTGTGTGTCTGTACTCAGTTGAAATCAGTTGGCAGTTCGTATTGAGATAAGAACAAATGGTTGCAGTTTTCTTTCTTACCTCCTAAGAAACAACTTTTTCAACCTACGTCATGCTTTGATGACGTAGGTGATCACTTCTGCCTGTTTCGGCCACAGGCGGTCAAAATGACCGTACAGACTTTGGTTGCTTGGTGACTATCAAAAAAACAAACAAACTCCAGAGTGTCTTGGAATTTCATTTGCAGATCGATTTGTGTCCCTGAAGGCAGTGCGGCACATGGCAGCACAGCGGAGCAGAGCTCACCCTGCATCAGCCAGGAAGGGATCGGGATTTATTCGTCTGTGATGAAAGTGGGAGTTTTCTCGTCCTCCTTGGCATATCTTCAGGTGTTATTTTTAATAAAACATATTTTAACACAATAAATACATTGCTGTCTATAGCAGGTATTTATAATGAGGGATAATAGAATTTGGAATCGGGTGGTCAAAATGGCCACACATGGCCTTTCTAGTGGGAATGGAATTTTGGCCCTTCTAGGGTAAAAGAGGGGGCCAGCTGTTTTGTTAAAGGTGCACATATAACCCAAGAAAGAAATTCAAAATCCTCACTAAAGACGGACTTAAGCCAGTATTAAGATTTCAAAATTTTTCATTGGGTTGTGCTATCAGAAGCACACCACATAATCAAAGAAAATCATCTACATAATAATTTGAGTCAGGAACTTACATCACGTTACATTTGTACAACTCTGGCTTAAGGATTAATAAATACAACAAACTCTAAATTTAAAGTTTTCTTCTTCCTTTCTTACATCTACATCGAATACCAAGAATTCACACAATGTTTTCATTTCACGTGCTAAAAATTGTAAAACAGACTACGAAGAATGGTAAATGAACCTGATCTGCCGTAATAACAGCATTTTCCTACGGCATCTTGAGTCCTGCCACCTGCTGGACATACTAAGTAACATCAATAATCATCATCCTGGAAGAGTTTAACATGCCAGATGTCTGACAGAAATCAAACTATGTCGTCCGTGTGTTCAGCGGGGGGCCACACGGGGTCATGGCTCAGAGTTACAAGGGCACTGGCCCCCGTTGGCCCTCCTCAGAACTGCCCCTGCTAGTCAGGAAAAAATAGTCTTAGCGTCACACTGATTCCCTTACCTGCTGCAATGCATGTGCATTCAAAGCCACTCACCCTTAAGCATAAGCTAAAAAGTAAACTGTCAAGATAAGTGGTGGAAAGCTGCAGCCAGCTGCAGTCAGGCTACAATGTGGACTGGAGCAGGCGACCCTGGAGACGTCTCAGGGAGGAAAGGCGAGGCCAAGCCTGGTGTCATGTCACCACATGCAGGGGCTCTGATTGAATGGAAAAGTAGCGTCAGGAGCAGGGCGATAGGACAGCAGAGCGAGAGGCCTGTAAACAATGACTCACCCTGCGAGTCAGCGAGGGACGGGAGGGGAAGGAAGGAAGAGGAGGAAGTCAGTGAGAACTAGTTTAAGTGTGTGTGAGAGTCAGAGAGAGAGGGAGAGACATGGGAGTCTGCTGCCAGAGACAATCAGGAATCTGTCAGGAAGTCCCGGCAGACGTGGGATTTAACTCTGCTGCTGATAGACAGTCACACACACCCACACACACAATACAAACCCTTACAATTAAAGCAGACACCTGCAACTACAAATACAATATCTACAAATAATCCTTAACCGTATCTGTACACACATCACCTGCCAACAATACAACACAAGCACATACACACACCGAAATCCAGTAAATAATTAAATCTCCGGTGGCTGCCCTCAGAACTACAGTGATACATTAATTGGGCAAAATTAGCATGAATTAAAGCAAATAAGTGTAACATGTAATTTATTACTTATCGAGCGTAGTTTAGCAGAGGAAGGCTCAGATTTCCCCCAAGATTGCTTTAACAGCTATAATGCATTTCTTAATTTACTCTGTGGAAAATCAATTTTTTTCAGAGTTCATTAGGCACCAATATGTTACAATGCCGCTCCCCTGAGCACCCAGCTACAAAAAACATTATGCAAATTCCCGCCAATGCATCTGTATGTAAATAGCAGCCAAGGCCGAAGTCAATTCTCCCTGGGAAGCTTTGTTAGCGGGCCCTTTGTTTCGAAGTCGGAGCCTTGTTCATGATAGTCTGGAAATTAGGAAATGGCTGCATGTGACAGGTGGAAGCAAACATCCGCTCGCATCGCCGCTGTGACTCGACTTGTGATTGATTCTTGTATAATTTGACCAAACTTTGTTCCACAAATGATGCCAGCCTCCCTTTGGAGTGTTCATATTTCCTTGCCTTTATGCTTGTTTGTAATGGATGACATATTTTTCCTGTTATAATTTGTCTAATCAAAGCATGTTGTGATGGATTAAAAGAGCTGCTCCGCTTCCACTGTGGGACCACTTGAACCTCTGACTACAAAAGCTCCTTTTTAAAATGGACTGGCTGTAAAAACAGTCATGGAAGCCACAAGCTGTCAGTCGATCATTGGTTTACACTCAACAAAGCCGTTTTCCATCCCCGAGGTATAATGCTTATGCACCCACTTGGGACTCTCCAGCTCGAAAGAGTCCATTCAGCGAGCCTACCAACACATTGATGTTGCTCACAAATAGAGTCTTAAACTAGCTGGCAAATTGCATTATGTTTTCCACAGTAATGCATTGATTCTTTTGGACATTTTAGGAATTTTACATGTGTAAATAAGCATAAGTTTCAGGAGTTCTTTTTACCCTTGGACACAGTGTTCAGTCCTCTCCTCAAAAAATGCATTATATTACTGATTACTCCTTACTTTTTTCAAAAGTAATATCATTAATCTACTTATTACTCCCTACCTTTGCTTTGTAATGTGTTTCCTATGCCTCTGTAAAGCACCTTTAATTGTCTTGTGTCTGAATAGTGCCGTAATAGTGTTATTTCTTTACTCATTATATTACTTTTACACTCCAAAAGTTCGTAATTGTGTCATTTCCCCTCAAAATTCAGACATTGCATATGCACCTCTGTGTAAATGTAAGTATAATCGCTGTTGACTGCAGCTCATGCTTCAAACTAGTGGTTGTTTTTTTACAGCCTTTGAATCGATTTAATTTACAGGCACATGTAAAAGATCAGCTGGCTCGAACTGATGACAAAACACAATCTTTTAAACAACTTGCGTGTGTCGTGCTGTTGTATGCGTTTCAGGAGGTTTGAGGTTGTATTTTCGGTGGTGGAAAGAGTCTTAGTACCTCCTGGACACAATTTACATTTAAGATTTGTATTTTTATTGTCTTTACTCCTGATAAGCTTGAAATAGCGGGCGTATTTCCAGCTGTTAAAAGCCCAAGTTTCCGTCCCCAACTCCATTTTCCTGGGTAATGTTGCAACATTGTAAGCTGCAGCTGCTGATTGTTTAGTCACTTTGCCGCATGTCGCAAATAATACAAAGTGAGTTAATCAATAAAAAAACAGAGGCAAGTGACCAAATTGTAATGATTTGTTTATTTTGGAGTAAGAGTAATAACATTACTGAAGTTTTATTAGTAATCTGTTACACTACTCGTTACAGGAAACAGTAATATTAATACAGTAACTTGTTATGACTGAACACTGTTTGGGATAAATAAAAGATTCAAACTTTGGTAACTCTCGCCCAGTTACCTGATTTACAATAATAACGACATCATCACCGCTGTGAACCCGTTCAGAGGTAAGGGCAGAGCCGTGAGTCACACAAACAAAGCAAACAATTTTCCTGGGTTGTGTATATGTTTCAGTTGGATTTCTTTGAGCAGCCACTGCAGGGGAAACAGTGAAATCAGGAGATCAAGAACAGAAACAAGCCGTGTTTGATGGGCACGGCTGCAAAACAGTAGTGGCAGAATAGTTTTCTGCCCAAATGGCTTTTGTAAAACACCCAGCGGAAAGCGATGCTAAATAGAACTATCGAGGGGCAGGAAATAGTTGGAATTTGATGTCACCCTTGTGCCACTGCGCTTACCCGACACAATTAAGAGCTCTTCCCGTCAGTGTTGCACTCTCTAACTTAATCCATCTGTGTCACCATCCAGGTCCCCACGCAGGACCTAATCTAGGCTAAATGCATCTATAATCCAATTAATCTGTCATAGCACAGGTCCGCTGACGATACTTTTACTTTCAGCTGGCACGTCCCATTTCCCTCATGGCAAAATAATAAGGAGGGATAACTTAATTTGGATAACAGAGAGCAATAATGAAAGACAGTTAACACAGCAAAGACGGGAATGGAATGAGGGATGAAAAGAGAAAAGAGAAAGAGAGTGTGACTTCATAACAAGTTGCATTTTCTATCTCTAAACTTCTGTTTACTGACTGTTGTCTTAATGACAAGCAGGCATTGCTCACACGTGACACACAGTCATGCATCATCGCACAGTTGTGGCCTCATGCTGTTAATTTTATTTGCATCTCCGTCGCCATAAGGAAATGTGATTTAAAAGCATTTTAACATCCACTCCTGGACGGCTGATAATGTTAACAAACTGCTGTTAAACACAGCTGCGGTGCATACCATTGTTAATTTAATGATACATAAAAATAAGAAGCCTTATTAGTGCAGACTGGGAGCCTCACAACTACTGAGCCAAACAAACATCGTGTGACATCAGCATCAGCAGAGATCTTCTCTTCCTCTGTTTTCCCTAATTGATCAATTATTTGATATTCTACAAGATTAGGTGATCATTATAATAACAGTTTACCTGTTAACATCAGAGAACAAAAAAGCATCAACACCTGATCACTTCTGACGGGAGTGTGACATCATCTTTGCTTCTTTCAGAGAGCTTTCACTGACATTTCTGTCTTGACAGGAGCATTTGGATGGAGGGATTTGGGTTGGGTGATGTGTTAAAATTCTCCAACCGGCCACCGTCACCACGCAGCTGTGTGCAGTGTGCGTTCACCGCTGTTTATACATTGTGAGATTCAACGTGTCGATCATGTAGGCCTACAGCGCTTCCCTCTCTCGCGAGACGAGCGCTGCATGCCCGCACTGAGGAGCCTGCAGGGAATAATGGATGGATCTGATCCTGAAAAATATGAATACAACACAATATACAATATACAATATACAATATCCACTTAAATATATAATATTTGTATATTTATATGAGAAAAGTCATATAAATATACAATACTTTATATAGATTTTTGGACTTGCGTAATTTGCTTCAAAATATTGCACATAATGATTTTTACTCTTAGCAACTTTTGCAAAGCTGCACTGTTCTCAACTTGCACACAGAGCCACTTCACAGGCCGTCTGCCAGTGAATAAAAACATTTGTTTCAATAGATGAGCCATACGTTGCTGTGCAACCTGACTGATATAACAACAATATCAAAAACGATCAATTAAATGATCCACGTTATTTTTAATTTACTTGGGTGAAATAAAAGTGCAGCAGTGCAGGTCCCCCTTCATTGCACACACACTCCTGCAGCCGGAGAACGCACTTCCTGTCAGGGGTAATTACCTTGACATCACACCAGCACTTCTTTGTGCAGGTCAGTTCTGCTCCTCCTTGACCCCTCTCTCATCACAGTTACAAAACCACAGACTCAGCCTGTTCCTGCTTTTGGCGTTTACAGGTTATTTTTTATTGAGTGAAATTTTTAAGGAGGCAGACAATTAATTTAGCTAAATAAAATGTCAAAAATAGAGCAAAATATCGGCTCCAACAAACAAACCGGTGGTCGATATATTCGTCCAAATGCCCAACCTTAAAGCACACAGGACTGTTTAGAATTGTTGGAAAGTTTATCTGATGGCTGTAGGTGGAGGCAGGCTAGCACTTCCCATTGACTACCAGTGTTTGAGCTAAGCTA
>JAQFJB010000015.1:8046945-8057148 GCA_029874875.1 Naso minor
AGCATTGAAATCACGCCACAGATGCAAAAAACAAGTTGCGCATTAGCAGGAGGAGGCAAACTTCCAAACATGCCCCCGCACACTGGAGACGGTCCTCACAGCACACATGAGCTGTCTATTTACCATTTTCCTTACCAAGTGCAGAAAAAGGAAACAAATGAGTGTCCTCCATAGGATGCTACCTAGGAGAGAAGACCCACTCTTTCCATTATTCTCTCTCATCTCTGCCGCTCTCCTCTCGTTATTTTCACTTCTCACTCCTTAATATTACTCCGAGTGTGTGTGTGTGTGTGTGTGTGTGTGTGTGTGTGTGGCTGCAACCATGCATGCACTTGACTGTGTGTTTGTGTGTGTGGATGTTTTGGGGGAGTTCTCAGACTGAGCAGCGAGGAGGTGTTTTGTAGCAGGGGCCTCTAATACAATGCTCACTTCAAAAGCTCCTTCAGGATGCTGCACACTCTCACACTCGGCCGCACTCTGTGGGCCCAAATCAGCGGGTGAGTTCCTGCTTTGCGCGGCATTAACCTACCATTTCCCTCATCCTGCTCATACATTATGTCCTTTGAATTTGTGTACTTAATTAGACCTTTGGGTTTGCTCAAGCTGCTCGTCTAATTTATTTGGCACACATTCGCTGAGGTACATGCACTTTTTGTCCGCTCTCTGTGTCAAATAAATGCGGGGCTGTTTTTATAAGCAGGGTGTTTTTTTTTTAATGTGATTTTCTCGGCTGATGGACAAGATTATTCCATGAGATGAAGACAGTTTTGTTTTGCCTGTACCTGTAGCTAAAATCAGCCTGCTTTTCCTTTGAAAATCCCGTTTTAACTCCACGTAGCACAAAATGAAAACAAGTTTTCTCCTGAAGCGCCCGACAAGCTACAGCTTCCACAATATATCACGTCGTCTCGGAGGTTTGCTCGTAATTTCTTTGACAGTGAAAAGACTTCAGACTGACACGTTCATTGAATGTACCCCAACACACTGAAGACTGATCAAATGGACTGATTTTATTTGTACATACACCATTCAAAGCCTCAGCGGAGATGTTTTCTCTCTTAAAGGAAGAAAAGTGGGGTGGGGGTGGGGCTTCACATCCCGCTTGTGCAATTTCTACAAACAGTCACAATCAATTAGCTAACCGGCTCCAGCTAAAGCATCATTTATCTGCGGATGAGGATTTAATCATACACGAGAGGGCAAATGTTATGAATTGTGAAATATTGATGGTGTTTGTGTAAATGCCTTTCCTTATTTCTTTTTTAAACTGTTTATAAATTCTAATGCGGGGCCTTTGGACTCCTGCAGTTTGGGTTTGTTAGCATTTAATGCAGAAGGGCGGGGAAGCGATGGGCAAATAAGCAAAGGCCTGCAGAGATTGCTAAATGGAGCTCTGAAGTGCAAATGAGCTTCTTCCTCTCTTGGTTCTGGATGTTTTTTTTTTTTCCTAGCACACTGACATTGAAACATGGGACATGGGAAAGATGTTTATTTCAGCTAATATTAGCATCGGTGTCAGATACGGTTAATAAAAAGATCTCATGAAACCGAGGTGCTTAATTAAATTAGATCTCAGTTCTGCTAATTCCTTGTTGTGCCATTAGTGCTGCATAATATTACAGGGCATCGTAGCTGGCTAATGGCTTTAAAAACTCCAACAACAAAGTCCAGATGGAAAAGTCAGACAACTATGTGTCATGAGACAATTATGAAAAAATATTACTCCCAGCTGCCCAGCTGACTAAGACACTGTGCAACGTTTGAATTAACGGCCTGTCAGTGTTTATATTTTGAACCATTCACCTTCTAAAAGCCACTGGCACAGCTTGACCATCTTTTTCCTCGCTGCTGGACGAGCTTGAATCGGAGCCTGATTAAAAAGCACAGACGTCGGCTGTGTCTTCCTGGGAGGTAAGAGCAAGCTAGGAGCCCGGCCGGGGCCTCAGGGAAATAAAGATTTGGATCGGACTGATTTGACTAGATAGTGTGGTAATTACAGGCATCCCAGATCTCAGCAGTAGATGTAGCAAGCCGGGCCCAGAGCTTATGGGAGCGCGGTAAAGATGGAGTCCTGTGTGTTTGGCAGGCGAGCGAGGTGGATGATGAAGGGAGCGGGCAGCCGTTCTGTCACTGATCCACAAAATCACAGGAAATAGGGGCTGGGGTGAGTCAGTAACTGTGCGACATCTCCTGTCATGCTCCCAAAATAAATACAAACCATTCAAAACCAAAGAAGGTGGCTGTTGTTTGCGGACAATATTAATATCACATTAGCTGAGCAAGCTGAAAAATATAGTACATTTCATTCCATTGTACGGCTTTGTCTCTCCTCTTTCTTTTGCTTTGCATCTTTCTCCATCATTCCTGCCTCTTTCTGTGTGCCATAAAGTTAATTCAAAGAGACCATCTGATGAAAATTACAAGGGAGAGGATGATTATCGAAGGAGAGTAATTTCACCCACTGCAATGATGGACACTAATAGGACTCTATTGTTGTTAGCATTTAACCTGGCCTGATTACCTTGTTTTTCATGGCTGCATCCTGAAGTGGGTTTCCATCTCGCCAAACCTCCAGCCCTCCATCCCTCTTCCTGGGTGACATTTCAGACGGGGCCCTGAGGGCATTCGGAGGGGAAGGCATCGAACAAGGTAATTGCGGCGAGGTTTTCCCTCACTAAATTAACCTCTGCTCGAAAATTTATTGGCCAGCCGCTCTCGAGAATTATTTAAACTTGCCGTTATTCCTGTGTTGAGCAGGGAGACACTCGGGCTTTTTTTTTTTTTTTTTTTTTTTGTCTCAGAGTTTTTGATTATGTAGAGATGGAGGATGTTTTGGGGAAATGACAGCAGCCGGTAATTCATTACAGACAGAGTGGAGTTTTTGGAACATTTTTTAACTGCTCACCTGTGGAAACATGCATGAGGTTGCGTAGTCTTGATGGCTGGGTGAAGTCAGTGCACTCCCAAGGGTCAAAACTGTGGCACAAAACAGTACTTACACTGTTGCTAATGTACTCGTACGCTACTTGGGAAGAAAGCCAAAGGAATGTGTCTTTCTTTTGCCATTTCCCCTGGCTGCCGTGTCCCTCCCATTTTGTCCATTTGAACCTGACTTATGACTTCAGTTTAATAGTTGTAATAATACTGCTTATTATGGCCATGACATTATACATTCCACTATTTCCCTCCATTGCTCTCACAGCGCTGAGCTGCGTTTTTTCTCGAGGTGGCAGGCTCGAGGAACAGCGTGTGCGAGTCCACCTGGAGAGAGAGGGTTTGAGCCGTATTGACTTTGCGCCAGAAAGCACATTTGTTAGATTTTCATAACTGTCATTACTGCACACCTCAAGAGTTGGACCCCACACATGCAGTATGTAAGGTCTGAATGGGTGCCCTTTATGGCACATTAGAGCAACTGTGTGGAAATGAAACGTGCACATTATTAATATTTAAGAGGAATATTAAGGCATGTCAAACCATTAGGAACCATGAGCTTGACCCTCTCTAAACTTTCCCGGCCACTGTTGTAGATGGTATAGATAAATGGATCTGCTGGAAACATTTTCAGCCTCCTCGTGCCCCCCTCTTCCCCCATTTGGCATATTAAATTATCCTGGGTTCAGTTACAGGGGGCTTGACTAATGTTTAAGTGTCTCTTTTGCTGGTTGTGTAACTGAAATATGTCGACCGCTTCTGAATAAACATCAATCTCCGTGCCTCGTGCCCCCTGCATGAGATGATTGGCCAAAAAACGTAAAGCGGAGACAGCTGGTGGGGTAATGTCAGCTCGGCCCGGGATGGACAGTCAGCGCATCATGATTTACATTGCATCTGGCATTTTGGCCGGCCGACGGAGGAGAGTATCAGTCAGATTTATTTGACTTCTCTTTCCTCTCTTCCTCCTCTCCTCAGCTCTTTTCTCAGCTCTCTGACAGGCCCTCAAGTCATTCTAGTGTGTCTACACATGTAAAAGGCTCCTTTAAGGAGGGAGTTAGGAGGCTACGCTCTTCTTTTTTTCCACCCTCTCGCTCATTTTCTCTGTCTCTGCCTCTCATTGGAGCGCTGCCAATTTACCGGCACTGTCCATGAAGAGGAGCGCAGATAGGAGACAGGAGACAGGCGGTGTCAGAGACTGACGCCTCCGACCGAGGCGAGTTTGTTGTCTGTATACGCCGCACAACCATTCGTACATTTCTCTGCGCTTCCCCTCTATCTTGCATTTACCCACCGAGCACCTCGTGGCCCCCCATCCCATCATCGCTTACCGCACCAATTTGTGAACCAGCTTATGATAATGGCCCCGATCATAACGGAGCAGGCCCGCCATTGAAATGAGATTGGCTGCGACAGTGCTGACCTTTCGGCAGAGGCGGGAGCAGCAAAGAGCCCACTCTGTAACAAGGCCTGTTGAGTAAGCAACTTACAAGGCAAGGTTAGTGTCCCTGGAAAAAGAGTGTGTGTGTGAGAGAGAGACAATGTTCTGATTGTGATTTCACAAGTCCATTAACTTCTGTGGGTGTCGCGTGTGTGTGGTGGCCGTTCTGCTGATGCCAATGGTTTTAAGACTGCACGGGACACTGACGGGCGGGGCAGGTGGATGTACGTGATCTTTACGTATCAGGTAGAGGGGCATCAATCTCAAGTGAATGTCCACTGAAATCCACCACTTTATCCACTCAAGTAAGAAGGGGAAAAGTGTTGTACATTCAGCACAGCACACACTGACGTAGGGTTAGTCATGCAGATACTGTACATTTTAACATTTGCCACGGCGTGTTTGGATATGCGTGTGTGTCCATGTGCGTCCGTGCGTGCGTGAGAGAGTGAGAGGCGTTTTCCACACATCTATCTTGATGTTGCAGTTTCCATAGATCTTTCGACCTCTCCATAAATAAAACAACTTCCTTCGGCCTATCTGACAGGACCTGTAATGGAGTCTGCATCACCAGTCTGACTGACTGACCGACTGTCTGCACACTTGACTGACTGTTTTATCTAACTGGTAGAGCGTGAAACAGCCGCATCACTTTTTACCTGGAGCCTGACAACAAGCGAGGGGAGCTGCACAAAAACTGTCGGTGTGCGGATACCCCTGTTTATATTTTTTCTTCTGCGTCTTCAGGCGTCACTGTTTGCCTGTTTCACTGCATGCATAGGCATGTATGTGCATCTTGGTGACACGAGAAGAGGTGAGGGGTGCGCACGATCAATCTTCATTCGGTAATTTATAAAGGCGGCTGCTTGTCAGGTATCCAGCGGCGTCTGGTACAACTCATTCTGCCATGCTGTAGGGGGGGAACCCCGGGGTATCTGCGCCTCCTGTCACCTCCCCTCCCTCCTCATCGCCCTCTCGTACAGCGCCTGCTGCCGTCAGCAGCCCAGAGGCGTCGCAGAGAGAGAGATGGAAGACGGAGCGAGAGAGGAAGCCAGGCGGGATTAACCCTGTGGCCACCCACGGCAGGTGCTGAGGCAGTCACGCGTCCAGCCTCATTAAGGAAATGGAGAGAGGGCAGCGTGGCAACAAACACAAGGGGGACGCCAGGAATATACATAGCAAACCCACTGAACACAAACACACACATCTATAAAGCCACCGTGCCATGCCTTAGAGACTGGCACTTATGTAGGTAACAATGACACTTTGAAGGGTGCCTGCCCATTTTCTTCTTTGTTCCCCCTCATCTTTCTCTCGCTCATACACCAATCTCCTTATTCTCCTTTTGAGTCGACTACCAGTACTACCTTCTCCCAAGCGGCCCTGACTCTCCACAGCTCTCTTTTCCCCAGACTGGTGCCCATAGGTGAGGTTGGCTGGGTCTACCATGCAGGCATGTTAGGCCATGGGCACTTGGGCTTGATTGTTGACACTGGTGTTCGGGGCTGCAACACAGGTGGCACACTGCAGCACTCGTACCAGGGTGAACAGGCAACAATTAGACCACCTAATTAGCTTTTAAACACCTGGGACTTTGTGTCGAAGTGTTAATGTACCAGCGTGTGAGTTCCTGAACGCACCCCGAAGTGAGCTGCACTGAGTTTATTTAAATGCTGACTCGTTTTTAATAGTTTTGGATATTTTGCGAAGAGTCCTGTTTTGTGGGCCAAGCACGTCTTTTCTCAAGTTCACCCTTTGATGGGAAGTAGCTACTAAATGCAGTTCTGCAAGAATCTTAGAACATAGTTCAGTCTATTACTGGCAATTTCAACATTAGTCTTTTTACATCACCCCTACTTAACTTTAGCTTGTTAATAGGGCCGCAGAACTGCCCTCAATCATTAATCATGTAAAAATATAGGAATTGGAAGAAGAAATCACTTTGATCCTGATGCTTGTAACTCTTCCTATTCGCCCATCTCCCAGCTCATTCCTTTGCCATTTCGTTCATCAAGATTGAAATTTGCTTTCAAATAAGTGTTTCTGAAATTAGTGTGGTCAGGAAGGAGGTTGCAGTGGTCCCCGAGTAGCCTTTTTTAAAAATTTCTCCTAATTTCTGCAGATAGTCCATTTGTGTGACGACATTCCGGGTTGTAAATTATTCAAGGTACTAAGCAGCACTTTGGGCCAGTTTCCCCCAGTCGGCATCTTTGATTGGGAAAACGGGGGCTGATTTGTGAACGATAGCCCCAGGGCTGCTGGCCTAAGGCGAGCTTCGGGGTTGGGGGGGGGACACCGGCCTCTGAGCCCCTCCTGGCCCCAGGGAGGGAAGGTCCGGCAATGGCTTCCAGGCCTTCCGGTCCTCCAAAAAGACAGTCCTTGCCTGTCCGCCCCTATCAGTGGCAGCCTGTGGAAGGGAGGGAAGTGTGATGCCGCAGCGTTTCCACAGAGGGTATCAGAGGGATGAGGCGCTTTCTGAGCAGCGTCTCTCCCCTCAGCCAGAGCCTCCGTCTCCCGCGGCTGCCTGGGCAATTTGTCGGTCGACCTGCCAGGAGCAGAATGCAAATCCTCACCGGAGGAGATGCACAAGGGCCTCAGTGCCTGCCAGCTCTGTGTGTGTGTGTGTTGCCCAGCAGTCTTTTCTATAACAGCCTAACAGGATAACTGTCATCAGGACCTCAGTGTATCATTGTGGGTGTGTGTGTGTAATGTATCATCTGGCTCTTCCTCTCTCCCCCTCTCTCTGTCTCTGAGCTAAGACACGACTCTCCTTCACTGCTCATCAACCCACCACTCCTAATTTATAGATGGGCATAAAAACTATGTATTTTCACTCACCCTGCCCACCTTCTGCCTACCCCTGCATAGCACCAGCATGACAAAATAGGACACATGCTGTTAACCATGTAAAAGTTTTCTTTTTTTTTCCCCCCTTTCCCTCCATTTCCTTCGCTCCCACGTTTCAACATTCTCACCCCCTTCAGACAATGGGGCTACACATATGTTCTCTGCTTGTAAATGATGACGAGGTACTCATCTGGCGAATTGATTGACCCGCGCCACTTGGGTCAAACTTTGGGTTCGACATGTCAGAGTTTTCACAGAGGCTGAGAAACATAAACGGCCGTAACGCCAAGACGAGCAACACGGTGCTCTCCAGACAGCACAGAGTTCAGAGAAGTTTTCAAGGACAACTCTATACACAAGATGAAAGTGATCTTCTGGGCTCTCATCTCATCTTCAGCGCTCATATCCAAATACCACCTGGCTCATTCTGTGCTGTCAGCACTTTTTATCTCAAAAAATTAATACTTCTTTTTTTTTTTTTCCCTGGTCAGATAGGGGTACTTTATTCGTCGTGGTTTGCCCGGAGTCCTCCGCATCTTCAGAATGTGAAAGATTTGAAAGCACGGATAAAAGACACTTTTCTAATCAACATTTTTTTTTTCCTTAAGCGCTTCTTTCTTTTTAAAAGCTGTTTTTCATTATTTATAAGTGTTCTGAAGGTGCTACTGAGCTGATTTCTTTCACGGGGCCTGATATGAGGCCGATGGAGCTTGCAGAATTGATTAGATAAGCTTGGAAATTACAATGTTGAGCACGCAGTGCTCTGAAATGTGCTCTAAAATACACCCCAACGCGAATATTAATACCCAAGGCTTATAAGCATATATTTGAATGCATGGGGGGAAGTTTGTCCGTGAAGTTTCATGAAGTGTCCAGTATGCATTGCTATATATTACTGATCAAATAAAATATTACCCCTCCTTCCTGAACTTTGATAGTGATGGGTGAGTAATCACAATTTCATCATTAGCTGCTGAACATTCAGAGCTAATCTCTGTTATACTGAATAATTCTGAAAGATGTTAATCAAACATACGAAAGCATATTTAAAATATTTAACCAAACGATATTAATGAAGATCAAAGGGTGGGCTGTTTTTAGCGGATGTTATGCAAAAGGCCCGGGTAATAGCTGGGTCCATAGGAGCACATGAAACACTTTGTCTTCTGCTAAATATTTCATGCCCGCTACCTGTTGTATGCTGCTTAATGAGCTATGGGGGGAGAAAAGGTGATTTATCATTTAAAGTTTTCAAAGGAAATGCTAATTCAGATACACACACACAGGGACACACGTTCCTTACAATTTTCTCCTATACATATTTTTCCACAAGTAGCATAGCCGGAGCCGGAGCGCATTTTGCAGGGTGAATATTTTAGCCCTGAAGAAAAGCAAACTCGAGCGAGAGCAAGAATCAGGGGTCAATGGTGTGTCTTTAAAGAAACTTTCCCTCTCTTCGCCTCTCTACTCGGCTCCGTCCCTCCCTGGAATACTAATATCAACAGGGAGAGCGAGAGAAGGAGAGATGACAGAAACATTGTGGACGTATGTGTCAGCGAGAAGGGTCGGCTCTGGGCAGGCGCATGCTAATGACTGCCCATTAATAAAATTCAGCCTGCGTATTGTCGACTTCTGCAGCAGCAATGTGTTTTTTACCAATCCTTTTTGTTTTTATAAAGTTTTTATTTTCCTATTTTGTGAAAGAGAATAACAGAAGAGACGCAGAGTGTAGATAAAAGAGGGTTGCTCGCTTTGATCCAAATGATGCGATGTAGAGTTTGGTAAGGAAGTATTGTGCTTCTCTTGAGTAAAAGTAGCAGTTTAAGATCATAGAAATCACAAGTCAAATTCCTGCATTAGAATGTTCCAAAAAGTCAAAGAAAAATGTCAAAAATTTGCTTGAAGTGTCAAAGTGTCATTTTGCAAAATGGCACCTTTCAGCACAGCTTTACATAATGAAAATGGGTAGATGGACCCTGGATTTATATTATTAGTGATGCATATATACATCATTTTAGCATTGCACTTGCTGCAGATGGAGGTAATTTAATCTATTTTTACAAACTGGTGCGTTTTTTAATCCAAATCTGTTAATCTTTTCATTTAGAAACTGATGTTTTTTAATGTTTTGTACAATTTGTAACTAAGATAAATGTTGCAGATTGAAAAGAACAATATTTAGCTTTGAAATGTAATGGATTGGAGTAGGAAAAATCGAAAAAACTCAGGGAGAAAAGTACAAATATTCTTGTACTTAGCTACATTCCACCAGTGAGTGTTATTTTAATTTTTTTTAAAAACTGTTGCTGACAAATACTGAGTTTCAGCACCAACCCAAAAACAAATTATGTTTGTTTTTTATGTGAAGTTTCTCTATTAAATCCTTTCTTCATTATTCAGTACCATATTTTTGATTATCTACAGTGTAATGCATACATGTATATTAGTGTTTGATACTCAGCATACATGTTTGTATGTATGTCCAAGACAGAGTGAGACGTAAGCGACTGTTTTTGTGGGTGTAAAAGAAAAAAGAAAGAAGAGATGTAGTAGGTTCAGGTGAGAGAGAGACTGTCTGAGTAAAAGGACAAAGTTAAACATTCGGATCCTTTCCGGTGCCACGGAGTAGCGGGGCCAGGAGAAGGGCAGGGCAGCAGTAAGAGAGTGACAATCGTCAGGTGATTAGAAAGACTCGGAGGCTAGGTAGACCTACAAAATGAATAACGGCACACCCCAAACCGCGCCATAAGGCTCAATGGTTTGTGATTTGCAAGTTGATAAGACAAGAAGATTAATAATGCCGCATGATAATGGCTGGCTGAAGCTCAGCTGGGGAGATGGTAATGATGGGATATTGCTGTAGGAGCAGTTCAGTGAGCCACAGTGGAGTGAGGGGAAAGACGGAGAGAGAGAGAGAGAGAGAGAGAGACAGACTGAGAGAGAAAGAGGGGGCAAGCTGCAGCTGCATGGGGGGAGAAAAA
>JAQFJB010000015.1:8304592-8314951 GCA_029874875.1 Naso minor
GTGATATTGCAGAGATGGAAGAAAAGCAACTCAAAAGTTTAAGAAGTTTTATATTTAAACAAGATCCAAAAACTGCAACAAAAGGATCAAATTTTCTTCAGTGTATTCCGCTTGATACAGCCCGCAAGTTGAAGTCACCACTGAGCGAAGAAAAAAAAAAAAACAACCCTCTCCCCATCTGTTGGTTGCTAATGACAGAGTGGAGTCCTGATGAGGGGGTTGGTGAACGGGGTGGGGTGAGGGGCAGCGGTGGTGGTGGTGAAGCCACATGAACTGTAGCAGAGCTCAGTAATTTATGACAGGAGGGTGGGACTCAGCTCTGATCTGATCCTTCCATCTTTGCTCCACCACACAACTCATAATGTCAAACAGGAGAGGAGTTTGGACGATCTCAAGCTCCATACAGTTAAATGTTTCAATATACTCTGTGTTAGCTGGAAAATAAACAGTGTGATAAATTTAGGGCCCAAAAGATATGGGATCTTGGGGGCCACGCCCACACCAATAATAGGGAGTGAGAATATTTCGATATCCGGTTTTTCAGCTGTTAATATATTTAGATTATATCTATATAATATAATAGTGGCTGAATGTGGTTATCAAATACTTGTACTGGAGACAGGAAAGCTTACATGTTAAATAAAGAACCATCCTCTGCTGGACAAACTAACTAATTACATCATTTTAAATCACTAGTCCAACCTTTTTTTTTTTTTTTCAGGCTTAAAAACTGTTCAAATATCAGCACATACCACATGCTTATACAATATATCTGCGATGGCCCAGTATCAGCCGATAATATTGGCCAACACGATTTATCGGTATCCTTAATGCAGACGTTAGTTCATATCTTCTTTCAGCCTCAGTACACTTATTTGACTCAGGCTGGCAGAGCCATAGCCTTAAAACATTCCCCCAGCTACTGTAGCCATCAATAGCTGTCATACTTTTAAAATATCAGAACTATCTAAAATGATACAAGTTACACAGGGGTGCACTAGTCTTGTAAAGTTATCCCCACTACTTGCATGCACTGTCTCTCTCACCCCAGCTGTCTGTTCCACCACTAGCAACTGATGACAGGTGACCGTGCATCACGATACATCACCACAATACATGTAAATCTTCATATAAATTTAACAGAAAGAGGACCTTTATTGTTCTTTTAACTGTACTGAAACAATATCCTCAGTATTTCAAAATACCCTGATATACTGTAATATCATAGCACTGCCCAAGCTTACCGTACGCTCCCCCTCTTTATCCCTCCCTGTTCATCTCAATCAACCCTGGGTTCGTCCGTCCCTTTACCTCCATGTTCCTCCCCTGACCTCTCTTTAGCCTTTCCCGTCCATCAACACCTCCATCTTTCCCTGTATTCTCTGCTTGAGAGTGAGAGCTGAAACACTACAGTGTTGTTATTCCATCTTGCAGAAGTGATGTATGAGCATGTGTGAAGGCACAACAGGAGCTGTCTGGATACTGAAGGGCTGCTTTGTGTTTTGCTAACTGACAGCCCTGCCTACAGGCCTGTGTGTCTCTGTAAGTGCATGTTCTTGTGGATGTGGATGCGCGCTGCATGTCTATTTGCAGCGTTCTGCTGAGTCACTGGCATCCTGAATTATTTATATGCACTGGGAGGAATCCAGCTGGTTCTGTGCAGATTCTGTTCCTGGAATGGAAGGTCACGCACAGTCATCAGTCCTGTCTTATGTCGGGGTCACATAAGTTTTATGATAATGCACTGTTGATACACTGATGTCAAACAATATAATTGATTATATTATTTAAAAAAAACTTTTTTTTGGTCTTCCTCAGCCCCCTCCAGTTCATGTCCTGTCCATCAACCTCTTATTTGAGTCCCTCTGCACGTCCACCTAACTTATGTGACTGCAGTAACTCCGTTTGCTGACTGTCATGGCGTCCACAACTTTACTGCTTCTGGCTCTCTCCTCCATGGTCTCCCTCACAGGTAAGAGGCACACTGGTGATTGAGTTTGCCATTTTCCCCCTAAAATCCAGACAGTAATGTCACACTATCTGCACACTGTGAGCAGATCTGACCATGTTTTTGCTTTGCAGCGGCCGTCCTTTTCGGTGAGCCCCGGATTTATGGAGGTGAGTTCAAAATTTCTTGGCATTGTTGCCCAAAAGTGTCCTTAGCCACAAAGTTTGAAGGCTTGTTTTAAATTAGCCCGTCAGCTAATTTTGATGTAAAATTTGTCAGAGGATGCTACTGGATATGGCCCCATCTTTGAGGAGGAGCCTGTGGATGTGGTCTACACTGAGGACTCACCCGATGGGAGAATCTCAATGAACTGCAGGGCACGAGCGAACCCACCCGCTACATACAGGTCACACACACTATTAAAATTTTTATTTGAAGTACTATTACATTGTTTATACTATCGTATATAGAATTATATTGTACTGCCAGGTGGCGCCGTGATAACTGGGAGATCAAGTTGATGGAGCAGCCCGACGAACACTACAGCCTCGTCGGGGGAAACCTAGTTATCACCAACCCCAAACAGAAGAAACATGCTGGGACGTATATCTGCGTGGTCACGAACATCTACGGCACCCTCATCAGCAAAGAGGCCAGGGTCAAGTTTGGATGTGAGCATGTGAACTGTTGTGTCTAGGTTGTAACCCAAGATGTGCAAAAGATCTGTCAAGAGTGATCATTTTCACCTAAACTATGATTTTTCCCTCAACCTAACCCAAGTGTTTTTTGTGTGCGTAATGAAGAAACAACATAAAATCTTGAAAGAATTTCTCAAATCTATGGTTGTCGTCAAACGTTGACCCATGAGAAAGGGAAGCAGGACTCCTGTATTTCACTTGACTGTGGCCTACCTTACCTTATACCGTCTTTTATGGTGTCTTTTCTTGATGTCATTAATTTCTGGCCTCACATGTCTCTTGGGTAATCTTTACAAACAAATATCTGCATATAATTGCAGAGTCTTGAGGCAAGGGACGTGATATTCAAGCAGTACTGACCAATCATGTTGAAGCGAGATTTAGAAGCATGCAGGTAAACGATGAGTTTGGACAGCAAAAGAGGCGTAATGCATTGGCAAAATGCAATCTACTGTCCCATCTATATTGTCTGACAGTGATTTTGCTTATTCCGAGCTAACCTATTTTATTTTCTTGCTGTGTAAACTTGTGCTGCAATCTGGTCATAGAAGTTGTGCCCTAACTCCAACTCTTAGGCTGGCTTTAATTTGAAGATAGTAAGTTCCACGCAACCTGATTCCAATGCAACTTGACAGCTGCATGATGCACTTCAAAATATTTAAAGCCTCCTGCAATACACTTGATATAATTGTTTAATTTTCTGGTCTGCGGTGGATTAGCAAACAAAACAGACCATAAACGTTAGTGAAATGTTCAAACAGCCGTCAGTAGGTATACTAAACTAGATGTTAACTGTCACTGGGAACTTTCTGGCAGACATTTGTTTGTTGACATGGCTCAGCTGTTTGACAAAGTGAAAAACTTCTTGCGTTACCACTTTTCAGGGTACAAGAGACTATCCTCTGTTTTAGTTTTTGGTCAATTTTGGTGATAAAGCAACTTTGCGTCGAGTTAGTTTAAAGCTGTCGGTTAAAAATAATGCAGCATACAATAGTCGCGTGACATCATCACATGACATGTTACCAGCATTTTGATTGGCTGTTTCTTAATGTGATGCAACTCAGTTGCAACTTAGTTTCACTTAAGTTTCAAGCAACTAAACCTTCATGAACGTTTCACTGTGTAAAGCCGACCTTACCGTTCTTATGTCTGAAATTGCTAATCAGATCATAAAAGACTGGCTCACAAAAGAATAATTTGTGGCCTTTTATCTGTAATCCTGACATCTTGCAGATAAACCAGAAGCCAGAGGCTAAATCCCTCCTGATGGATTTTGAGATTGTCTCTTGATTTTGATGTTTCTCTGCTGGATCTATCTTTGTTAATTCTCCACAAAAGTAGCCAAAAAAAGTAAATGCTTGGTTGTTTGTCCCTTTTTATAAGTCAAAACCATGTACCTAAATTAGCTGGATGTGGATATAAAGGATATTGTAGATTTACCTATTAAGTTTGGTAAACTGTTGTTTTACATCTGAAAAGATGCAAAAGCATCTATTTTTTCCATTGGCCTGGCCTTTTAAAAATTTTGTTTGCCTGTCTTCTATCGTGTATATGCATATTTTTATTTGTTTGCTTTTTCTCCTCATGGGTGATGTAGTTGTGGAGGAGTTTCCCCAGGAGGAAAGAGACCCAGTGTTCGTGAAAGAAGGACAGGGAGCTGTTCTGCTGTGTGCCCCTCCAAAAGCCTGGCCTGGTACGTACCGGTTTCAGGCCTCTATTTTCAAAGTCAGTATCGTGAAGATGAATACCAACTTATCCTTGTGCCTCTGTATCTTTTTCCTTTACAGAGGAGGTGACCTACCGCTGGATCTACAATGAGTTCCCAGTTTTCCTGCCCACAGATCGCCGTCGGTTTGTCTCCCAGAGGACGGGGAACCTGTACATCTCCAAAGTGGAAGCTCAGGATGCAGGAAACTATTCCTGCTTTGTTTCCAGCCCCATCATTGGGAAGAGTGTCTTCTCCAAGTTCATCCCCCTCATCCCTTTACCCCCTGATGACGGTCAGTGGAAAAATGCTCTTCCTAACGTATCTCGCAGGGCAATATTTAGAAAGGAAGCTGTTACAGAAAAACTCATGCACACTATCTCTTGTTTCTGAGCTGTGACATTTGGATAAAATGAACTTTTATGACCTCAGGTGAGAGAAAATACCCAGCAGACATCAGGGTGAAGTTCCCAGAAACTACTGCCTTGCTGGCTTCTAATATTACACTGGAGTGCTTTGCTTTGGGAAAGTAAGTTCACATTTGCACACCATGTTTGCTTATTGTAGTTTATAATGAAATCCAAAGGTTTACAAGACAGTACTGTAAGTTTGAGTCAATTTAATCTGTGTTTTTTCAGCCCCATCCCTCACATTGTTTGGAGGAAGGTGGACGCCACAGACCTCCCACCAAATCATGAAATCAGTGAGTCAGGAGCTGTGCTTCATCTGTACAACGTCCAGTACGAGGATGTGGGAGGATACGAGTGTGAAGCCATCAACACTAAAGGAAAGGACTGGCACAAAGCCTGGCTGTATGTACAGTGTAAGTAAATTTGCTTTTAGAGAATTTTACCATAATTAATTTTTTAGAAATACTCTACAGCAGTCTTTCCATGACTAAGGCTGAGACACCAAATGGGTCAGGAGGGTCAGGAGACATGTTGTATGAGATATTGAGGAAGTTTGTCAACTCAGTAAATATAATTACTGCTGTGATGCACTTTTGAAAGAAATAAAACCTGTCATACACATTTTAAATGTATTGTTTCTTTCTCTGTAAATTATGTGTAACTGTAGGTGTTGTGGAAATTCCTGATGTAATTTTGTAAATTTGGGTCTCGGGGAGACCTCAGATTTCTTTTTGGTCTTGAGCTGAAAATGTTCAGGAACCTACAGCACGGTTCTACATCTTTGTGTTTTTTGACAACACCAGTTGACAGTGTGGTCTTTTGAACAGCACTAATGCAATGGGCACCTCTGTGGCACATATGCAAATGCATACTGTGTCGATGTACTGTACTAGTATCATAACTAAGCCTCTTTTGCCGTTGCAGCTGCTCCAGAATGGGCGGTAACCATCAACAACACTCAGATCGACATTGGCTCAGAGCACACAATGCGCTGTGTGGCGTCGGGGAAGCCTTTTCCTTTCATCCGCTGGTACAAAGATGGATATATGGTAGAAAGTTGCTTTGTTCCCTACCATTAAAGCAACATTATGTAGGAATTCATTTCTGTGCGATTTCAGTTTGTCAGTCATCCAGCAAGAGCCACACGACATGTAACTATGCAAGCAGCTACTTACTATTCAACACTAACAAGTTGAGGTTTGTGTCTGTCTGCAGTCTTTTATTTAGCGTAGCGTCTCCAACAACCACACGCCAGTCTGAGATATATCTTGTCGGTCCTCCTTTCTCGCTCAGTATCTCTTTTCTTCCATCAGCATCATTTTTACAGCATCCACACCTCTCTCATGAAAGTAGTGACTGAAATTGAGGCTGGTGTGTCCAGTTACATTCCCCACCGGCTCGGCTCTGGTTCTGGTGTTTATTCCAGCACTGGACCTCCATTTGCCAGCCAGCTAAACCTCCTCTGATAGCAGGGCAAAAAAACAACAACCCACGGTGCTTTTCAGCTGCAGCTACGGGATGTAACAGGTAGCCTCCATGCTGCTTTCAGGAACCTTAGTAAATCGGAGTTGAAACAGAGCAGTCAAAAAACATTGGAGGAAAACCAGAACATTTTCTTCTTAAAATATGATCAAGTTTTGCCCAAATTACTGTTTTGTGCAACTTAGAAACTGATATTTTAAGCTAAAAAAGCTACATGATGTTGCTTTAAAGACAATAGTGTCAAATTAACTTGGTATTTAGTTTAGTATGATATTCATGTTTGCATTTGAACTGTGTCTGTGTGTGTTTTCTAGTATGGAAAGGGGGAGCTGATATTTTCCAGTCTCACCTTTAAAGACTCAGGAATGTACCAGTGTGTTGCTGAGAACTACTGGGGCATCAAATATGCCAACGCTGAGCTGAGAGTCATCAGTGAGTCGATTGTGTTTTTAACTGCAGTGCAACATAAAAGCAGTTGTTTAAACAAACTGCATCTTGGTGTACAGTGATACAAATTCCTTCTTGCTAGAGGATATTTTAAAAGCTGGGAGATCACTTTATTATCTCCCTTCAGCCTGTGCTCCTACGTTTGAGTTTAACCCTGTGAAGAAGCAGCTTCTTGGAGCTAAAGATGGCCGTGTGGTGATCGAGTGTAAACCCAGAGCTGCTCCCAGGCCGCGGTACACCTGGACAAAGGGCGCAGAGATCCTCTACAACAATTCACGGTCAGTCCATCTTATTAATATACTTAGCAATAAGTTCCCATTCGCTGTCAAGCAGCCTAGCTTAACTAAGTGATTGAATTTTTTAGCATTTCCATCCTGTATGATGGGAGTCTGGAGATCCACAATGCCACCATAAATGATGAAGGCTTCTACACCTGCATGGCGGAGAATGACAAAGGAAAGGCCAACAGCTCCGGCTATCTCACAATAACAGGTCAGAGAATATGTGCATAAATTTAAGTCTATATGCACACAAGTGTCCACAGCCAACAGTGCTTCTGTGTCTGTACCTGGGATGTTAGTGTTCCAAGTCTAACCAAGTAGTTTTGGTGCCCAAACCTGAGTTTGGCTCTGGGCTGAACACAGGATTTGACCTCTGATCTCCTCTAAATGTGCAGTTTTCAGTTTTTATACTACGATACCTGGTGACGGGCTTAAAGACCCCAAGAAATAGAAGTCAGAGCATGATTTGCTTCTGCATATTGATGTGTTTCTGGCAACTTGCTGTGGATATTGGTTGACATTCACAGTAGCCAATAGGGCTGAGTTTGCGTTAAGCCCGCCCTCTGCCCAGGCTGACAATATTGCAGTGTGTGAATACACCGAGCAGTACAGCCAGAGTACAACAGGACTTTATACAGCATGGGATGATGTCATGAACACAGACACAACGTCAACAAGTTTGATGAGTATATTGACCATAGGTCATGATAGAGAACCCCCCTTTCTCCTGGCGAAACTAGCAAAGCTGATGCTAACTAGGGCAGTGTGTTTATTCACAGAGCTGTGCGACGCAATAACAGACCTTTGTTTATTTTATGAACATGGACAAAACATTGTTAAGTTTTCTAACCAGTCTAGGACTCCATGGTTACGGAGGCCGCAGTTAATTATAGGAAGTCGTGAGTCCCCCTCTCTTCTGAATGGGATTCCCTCATGATGGAGCTGATGCATGCAAATGGTGGACTTGTGTATATATTATTACAAAAAAATCTAAGGCTTTTTCATCGGACAAAAAAATTAGAAATGCCCCCAGGGTGCAGGATGAGTCATCACAAAAAAAGTTTTCCAATCAGATAAAAGACCAGATTTTGATGTACAAAATACTTAGAAATTATTTTTTCAACAAATATGTGGTATATAGCATGAGATACAAGAACAATTACTGCATAGACAAAGGGTTAAAGCTGGGAAAATGTATTTTTGCATTTCATGGGGACTTTAAATAGTCAAATAGCTGCTGTGTGACTTTTTTCCCAGGTGTAAAAAGACATTCTGTAGATTTTAAACACAGTGAACATTTACAGTGAATTGGTTTTACCTTCATTTGTGATGTTGCTTTTCCCTAGAGGCCACCAGCATCACAGAAGCACCTCAAGATTCAGAGGTGAAGGTTGGCGATGAGGTGATTCTAAGGTGCGTTGCGTCATACGACCCAATGCTGGACATCACATTTGTATGGGCCATAGACTTCAGAGTGATCGACTTTGACGCTGAGTGGCAACACTACGAACGTGTTGTGGTAGGCCAGCCTTATGAATGTTTCTCACAATCGGTCACTTGCAACCCTGCAGGCATCGTCAGCTGATGATGACAAAGCAGATTTGTTCCAGCTCTTTCTCCGTCATCTCCATATGTTTGCTTCCCCATGTTCAGAGTGACGATGGCAGCAGGGACCTGAGAATAAAGAATGTCCAGATATGGCACGAAGGTCGGTACACCTGTACGGCTCAGACAGTAGTGGACAGCGACACAGCTTACGCTGATCTCAAAGTAGTCGGTGAGTCCCAGCATTCTTTGCCTTGAACGACCACAGACTGTGAGATCACTCTTGAATTATGATCCCATTTTAGCTGTATGGTTGATATTCTTGGAGCAAAATAAGCAGAGCAGATAATCAAAATTTTGTAAAAAGCTTCTACTGTTGCTACATTCAGTTGATTGAAATTCACAACTTCTTTCCCATTTGTCTACATATGTACTTTTTTCCATGCACCAGGTGTCCCTGGGCCTCCCGGTGTGATCAGGGTGGAGGAGATTGGGGACACATGGGTGAAGCTGTTGTGGACAAAAGGAGCAGATCATAATAGCCCCATTCTCTCCTATACCATTCAGACCAGACACTACTGGGCTCTGCATGAAGACGACTGGAGGGATGCAAGCACCTGTAAGTACTGCCCACTGCCAGTAGGGGGCCATGTCGTTCTGCAGTTTGGATTAACTGGAGCATTATGAACTTAGAAGATGTATTGTTTCTACCTGCAAGTAAAATATACTTGAACCTCGGTTAATAGGATTTCTTATTCATGCTGCAAATGTAACACATTCTAGTTTGACGTGATTTGCGTTTCCTTCAGCTCCATCCTTTCTTGACGGAAGTGTGGAGAGGGCAGAAGTGACAGACCTGTACCCCTGGATGGAGTATCAGTTCAGGATCATCGCCACCAATGAGCACGGCTCCGGAGAGGCCAGCATCCCATCCCTCAAGATCAAAACCTGGGATGCTGGTGAGGAGAAAATACCAAAATCTGAATATTTAACATTTAGTCAAAAAGTCAAGATGAGTGTGGGGTAGATAATACTCTAATAACCTCCGTGGGCGTTTGTTTCTTGTCAGCTCCAGTCGTTTCACCCGCAGATGTGGCAGGTTATGGAGGAAGAAATGGTGAAATTGTCATCACATGGATGGTGAGTGAGCTCTAAGTTTATGTTACATTAAAAATACTTGTAGTGACAAAATCTAAAAGCTGTAATTTCTTTGTTTCTTTTTTAAAATTCCCACTCCTTACACCATAGCCTGTGCAGCCGTGGTATTTCTACGGCAAAAAGTTTGGCTACATTGTGGCATTCAAGCCCCACGATGCTTATGACTGGTGGTATGAGACGATCTCAGACCCCGAGACAAGGCGCTACGTTCACAGGGACTCCTACTTTATCCCCACTGATGAAGATTTCCAGGTCAGAGAGTTTCAGGTGAAGATCAAGTCGTTTAATGTGAAAGGAGACGGACCTTATAGCCTCACCAAGGTCATCTACTATCCAAGAGATGGTGAGGAATTGTTTGTTTTGGCTTTGGGTTTTTAAATTTCATTGGAAAAATAAAAGCTATTACACTAAACTTAGAGCAGCTGATCAAACCTTTTTTTTTCTTATCCATTTATCTGACTTCTCCAGTACCCATTGAGCCTCCGACAGACGTCTACGCCAGGCCGGTGTCCTCCACAGAAGCTCTGGTCTGGTGGTTGCCGGTGGTTGACACTGGCACAGGTCTTCAGCAGTACATTGAGGGATACCAGGTACAGTATTAAGATCTTGTCTAAAAATGTGACAAATACAATGTATAAACATTGATATTTGCTCAAGTTTATGCAGAGACTAGCTATTGTCTATC
>JAQFJB010000015.1:8363102-8379542 GCA_029874875.1 Naso minor
TGATAACTATCATGACATCTGTTCTACAACACTGTCAAAGCTAAATCCTTCTACAAGACGCCTTGTGTCCTGATAAGACTCCTCGCTGGATGCTTTAAAAATTCAAATGCCTTGTTGCGTCGCCACTGCCAAGTACGGTTTAAACCCACAGGGTGGATCCTGATTCCAGGTGGTCTTAAGGGAGATCGGGTTACGGCAGCGTGCTGGTGTTCGATTCCCACTTAACCAACTTGTGTTCGGGAGTCATTAGGCTCACTCAGAGCCTGGCATCGAGTCCAGTTACAGATAGAATGACACTAAACCATCTGCACAGTCGGGGGGGGTGATTACATTTAGAGCGGGGTGTAACCATAAGCCTTGTGTTGATATGGGAAATGCCCTCAGGATGAGGAGAGCGTCCAACACGCTGTGGATGGCTCTTTGTTGTTGTGAGTTTGAGGAAACATATTAGATAGTGTCTTTGTCTCTTCAACCTTCTTTAACTCCGTACTCACAGTAGGCGCAGACTGTGCAAGCTCACGTAAGACGCCTTTCTCTGACACTGACTTGAGTGACTTGCTGGATTTTGTTACTTTTTTTCTAGGTTTTTTCAGATTTGAGAGGGATATAAGATCAGTTAAAGAATGACATGCTTCTCCGCTTGGTTGGGAACATATTTTGGTTGGTCAAGGAAGATCCTCTGCTCATCCTCTTGTATTTACAGTAGTGATAAGGTGGAGAGAGGGGGTTTCCAGAGATTGCAGATTAACTTGTCTGAAGAAGTCTGATGTCTGGTCTTGCTCGAACAGAAATTCCTCTAGAGGCGATTATTTTGGCATAAACGAAACCTTAAAGAACAATCCAACGCTATGAGACCCATTGGTGCCCTTTGGCACACAGACAAATACCGTGAGCAGCGCTGTTTCATTAGTCATCACACGTTTCTGTAGTAATGTGTGGGTTTTGTGAGGGTAACATCAAAAATCTGTACAAACACACAAAACACAAACATTTTTGAATAAAATATGTATTTCAGACTTGGAACCTGATTTGGGGCGGCTCAGGATGCTAAATGAACCAGACAAGAACACTTTCATAATGCAAATTTCTGCAGTAGGAATGCGAAAAGTAAGGGGGTGGAGATCAGGGTGGTGCATAGGTGTGTAGCACGTCTCCCTGAGCCCATGAGGTGACATGGATACGTTTTTACACGAGTGCTTTCTATTTCGGGCACCAATCTCATGAATCTCACGCACGTTTATAAATTGCACAAATGCTTTAGTACATTGCACGCGTTTCTTTATGAAAACGTGCGTGCAACTTAGTAATTCCAACGCCTGCTTTCTATTCCGGGCCCTGGTTTTACAAATTTTGCATGTGTTTTATAAAACGGGTGTGCGAGACATAAATAAAATGCACACGCAAATCACTAAATTGCGCACCCAATTTTGCAGAATGTGCGTGCAAGTTATTAAAATGCTCATGCAATTGATGAAACGGGTTAGGGTTTTTTTGTTTTTTTAAAACTAGATTGATGCCACCTCTCTAGCTACATAGAGACTGGAGTTTGTACGCTCATACATCGCCAACCACGTGCTCCTTTTTGCTGAGCACATTTGTGACCTTAATCCTTCCTTAAACCTTAAACATACTGTATCTGGTCAGTGCATTTACTGTAGGAAGCAAGAATCTTATAAAAACCATTGGCATAACTGACTTATTCCCAATCACCAGGATGTAATGTACCATATATTGGATTGAGAATTATCCTTCATAGAGATCAGATGTGGATGTCAAGCTGAAAATCAGTTCTGTCTGGCTAAATGCATTAATCTCAGTCAGTCCTTTTAATTACAGTATGGAGACTCACACAAATTAGACCTGGGAACCATAGAGAGACACAGTGGTTTGATTTGAAGAGTCAATCTATGATACAGTCCAAAAATTACCCAAACAAAGTCACTAATCATCATCAGACTGATAATAAACTCTGGTAGCGGATGTGATTAGCCATTCACTCGGTCATATTGTAGACTTACGGTTGAAGTCTTGATTGAATGAGGGAGAAATTGCATCACAGTGTGCCTCTCATTTAACAAATCCAGCACATTTTTGAATAAAGGTATTTTGCAGCGCCGGAAGAGCTCCTCTCGCCTGCTTACAGTTAGTGGAGTGTGAAGTTGTTTTTCTCCCCAACCAAAGGGCCTACCAAGGAAGCTTCACGTTATGAATAATGCTAATGGGTTAGGTGCTTCCAGTGAGCATAAACATGAACACTTAAAAATAAAAAAGGTTTGGTGGGAGCGGAGGAAAGATGGTATCTTCACACTCAAGGCTTCTTTTAAAGAAGTACTTAATTTTATGCAAAAAGCAGCACATTAATGTTTTATTTTCCTGCTCCGTGCAGTAAAATGTTTTCACTTTCCAGGCTTTAGCATGTTTTGCTAATTATGCCCCTGCATCTGGATCCTGGCTCTTTTTGCCTGTAACCAAATCTGTGCTCATGCGAATCACAAAGATTCACAGCGAGACTCTGTTTAATATGGATGCCTTCTGAATGTAATATTTTTAGAATTAAGATAATGAACATCCCGCTGATTTATGGTTTTAGCTACTTTAAAACAACTTATTTTTAAAGGATTACTTTAAAATAACTTATTTTTAAAGGATTTTGTATCCAGTCTCCCATATTTTTTTTTCTCCATAGTTCTGTCTTAACCAAAGCTTAGCAGAAAGAGTTATGAACTTGGTGATGTTTTTGTGCTATACAGTTATGAATACACAAAATGTTTCATGCAAGAGGAGGTTATTCCTGTTCATTCAGCATTTATACAGTCTCAGTCTCTTCACTGGTGTTGCATGTTGTGTGAAATCATCATCACAAGTCTTAAATGCTCACTTTAAAATAGTGAATGCATCAGATTAGAAGAAGTAATTTGTCTTGGTGTTTGATGCATACTGGTCCCTTTTTATCTGTGTCCAGGAAATGTGCCTTTAAAAGAATAAGGTTTGCATTATGCTGTATTTCCCTTATTGGAAACAAACACCGTAAAAACAAAAAACAAGAAGTCTATCATCGAGTACAGAGGTTGGGTTCCCAACGTTTTCAACCTGTGACCCCACAAGTTAAAGGTGCCAGCGACTGGGGACCCCCATCGGCCCTGGAGGTGCGTTATATAACGTTGTACTATTTGGCCTATGCAAAAACGGCACCAGTAGGCTACAACACAAAAGAACAACAACCTAACAGCCATAGTATTATTTTAGAGTAATTGAAGGAAGAATATAAGAAATAATATAACCAGAATTTATACAATAATGTCCTAAAGACGCAATTTAACTTGTTTTAAAAATTTAATTAAAAAATTTTTTTTTTTTAAATTATTAGTTTTTTGGAAGGCATCTCGCGACCCTGACCCCCACTGTGGGAACCACTGTTCTAGTGTCCCTCTACCCTGTCTTTAGAACTCAGTTTCTTACCTATTGTTTTCCAACTCAAGAAATCTTTACAAATAGGTCACAAATACAACAATCCCCCATTCGAAAATGCTTAATAATTTCCAAAGTAAGCTGAGCACTGTAGTTTTTAGCAAACATCATTCAAACAGGATAAAGTGGTGCACTTGTTGAGGACTAACTTTAGTAACACATTTATATGCGCATCGCACATACGTTTTATTAGTGACTAATAGTGACAGAGAAAGCATGATTGTGTAATTGACTTAAAAAAGGAGCAGCGACTCAGTTCTTTCTAATGAGAGAATTAGTGTCTCACTGATGTCATTGAACACTTCTTTTTGGAGGTGGCATCGAGAAATGAGCCATTTCAGGCCTGCAGCATTATTAATAGGATTTGTTGACCATATGGGAACAAGAGAATATCACCAAACTCCTTCTGAGAGCTTTGCACAACTTGGTGAGTGGATGGAGAATGTGTTGTTAAGCTTTCAGACGCGCAACACATACCCTTTTTGTGAACTCAGCCGTCCGGATGACTTATGAGGGTCTAATCGGTGACCCCCGAGAGCCTAATTCAAACTCATTGCTAGTATGTGTCGAGGGGCTCGAGGAAGGGGCCACTGTATTGTTCAGCCAAGCACAGTGGCTGTCATGTTAATGGCAGATGAGAGATTAATGACGATCTAATGACTGTGGGGAGGACACAGTGCAACAATAGAGTCCTAGTACAGCGCAGGCCAAGTACATCAGTCAGTCAAGACAACTATCTGCATGGATGGACACACACACACACACACACACATACTGTATATACAGGCACACATTTGGTTAATCTCCAGACACACAAATATGACAAATGCACGCAGAGTGAGAATGAAAACGACTTTCTATTGATTTGTCTTTGAAGAAGTTTTGCAGTCATCTGCCATCAGTGCGTTCCTTTCTCATCACGAGCCAAACAAACTAATTCTCAACCCGCCAGCCCCCCAATGTGACAAAAGACGGCTAATTTATGCATTGGCGACATGGTGTGTAAGGAATAAGAGTGTGGCGGCGGAGCTGGATGCTCACTCGCGGATCGCGGTAATTGTGATTTGGTTGCTAGGATGTTGAGGGTAATGAATGTCTTGTTGATGCAGTTTGTCATAACCCGTGCCATCGTCGGCTGCTTGAGGACACAGAGCCTATTAGTTAAACATAGACACATTGGCCCTGCCGTGATGTATGAGCCCACCAGACAGAAGGCATTAGTCATTTTATGAGAGAGAGTGAAGAAAACTGCCAGACCACAGTGGATGTTGAGTAAGGTGGTGGCTTAAACTAGGAAGTGTGAAACAATCCTCATGACTTTTGCCATCTAATATGAGGTACAAATTAGAGGAAAGAATGTTTTACTTGGAGTCCCTTTGCTTTGGCTTACCTCAGCGATGAAGCAGAAGGTTGTTTTTGTCTTGAAAGTATTACTGGCACACACGCTGTTCTGTTTGTTGTCTTATGAATAAAAGAAAATACACATATTCTAATTCCAAAAAGCAGAATACAAGACAAATCATGTTTCATTCCAAGGTTTTATCAGGGGAAAGTAGCTGCCTAATTGAAAGGAAGCCCGCCTTGAATATGCAAGTGGTACAAAGAGCAGGAAATGAGATGCTTCTTAATGCGTTCACTGACAGATGATAACCTTTGATTTCCCCCCACTTACATCAGAAATGGCTGCTTGGAATGACAGTCACAAGTCAACAGTCTCTGATGTCTGCGTGCGTGTTCCTACTGCCAGTGTTGTTGCGCTGGGGTGGGGAGAGACAGACATGTGAAGAGCGAGAGAGGAGAAAACCCTTGAGACGCACACAAAAAAACACATAGGTAGAAGCAGAAAGCAGTGTGCCGTCTGCTTTTAGAGCGCTTTGGCAAAATATAGCCTGTTTTACCCACTGAATCTGAATGAAATGGGCTGACTTACAGTGACAATGACAGACAAAAAGGGAAGAAACACCTTGACAGCGAGACAAAGAAAAACACCCCGCATAAAGCAGGAGAGAAATAAAAGCACCAAGACGGTTAGATCAACATGCTGCCACAAAAGATCAACAGTTTACCAAGTCCACCTAAAGTCATTTGGGGCCAACATTCGACATGCTGAATGAAGAGGAAAATGGAGAAATGTTTTCTTTAACAACAGTGTTTGAGACCCGACTATCAACAAGGGGGTCAAATGGGCGTGTTATTACCCAATCCAGAGGCGACAGCAGACTGTACTTTTAAAAAAAATATGCGCCTGGGCGTTGCTATTAAATGTTAAAATATAGAAGAAAAAAATACAAATTTTTATGTTTTGCAAATTATTAATTTTGTTTTGAATAACACTAAAAAAAAATGTTTTTGAATGAAAAATAGGGTGAAATGTATTCAAATCACCGCCTAAAATGAGGTTTTCATCACTGCAACCATTACATTCAAAGTGGTATAATAGTAGATGATGTGTAGTTTGCACTTATGGTAACAATGACAAACTGCTGGTAAGCTTGTGCTGAGACTATTTATGTATCTAATTAATTATTTATAACAGTTTATATGACAGGGACAATATGTGTGGGCATTGTCACAGCTAATTAAAGTGCTACCAATGCAGTGTGTAGAGGACTTAGCCGTGGCTAATTTGCAGTCCTTGTCCCTTGTTTTTGGAAGATGAAGCGCACGATACAACACTTTAAAATAGAAATAAAAACTAACAGTTAACCCAAAAGGCAAGCATGCACAGGAATACATAATAACAAAGAAGCAGACACAGACAAGCAGCCACATAGATGCATAAAACGTAACAGCAAACCAGATATTGTTAAGCAATATAAAAACAGTCTAATGCAATTTCAATTGATTTCACTGAGAGCTCTCAGTCATGGCTGAGCAGATGTTAACTGGCATTATAGTTTCACACATTGTAAGAACAAGCTGCTGCTAAGCTCTGAATGTCTGAAGAGGCTGATTAATTCCATCACATTTATATTTATAACCTTAAATTAACTGAGAGATCTGACTATTCCTGTCTGTTGTCTTGGTACATGTATAATAAAAAATCTTCAGATTTTTTTCCTGAGCAGCACCAGCATTTGCGAGGGATACTGTAGCAGCAGAGTCAATTTTGTTGAAGGGCACTTCAGCAGTTCTGCATGCAGGATAACCAGTTGAATGCCAGCACACCACCCAGTTACTTTTAGCACATAATGCTGAACAGTGACATGTGGGAAGCACTCGTCTTTGTCTCTGTAGTTGCTGCGAAACCATATAAAGCACACTACTGTTTTTCTAAAAGTTCATACATTTTTAACTTCAAACGCTCCCTCTGAAGCGAAGATCTAAAAGCTAAAACAAGCCAACACTGTGAAGAGCTTTTCCAAGAGAAAACACAGTCTAATCTACTGCGCACAGATACCGTGTGATGTGGAAGAGATTGACCTGAGCGGACTACTTAACATCCATCCTGACAGCGGCTATTTAATCCACGTTTCATGTTGTCATGATGTCCGCCTCCATGCAGAACTAATTGGTTGTTTTTGCCTGTTGTGCAGAAGCCACGCGTCTGTGAAAAACTGAAGGACACTCATTACAACTTGTGCACACAATCGCAGGTGTGGACATGGATGCAATCATGGGTGCAGACAGGCACATAAACGCAGGCAGGAAGAGCTGAACGAGCTCTGAGCGAAACATCCTTGAACCCGCTGTAACTTATCACACACACACACACACACACGCGCGCGCGTAACCCAAGCTGCCACCACTACAACCAACACAAACACGTCTCTCGCTCCCCCCTCTGCACTCTCTCCCCACCTGATTTGCATTTTGGTTAACACTCTAATTGCCTCTCATTAAATACCTTGTCACTTTGATTAATTGGTGCGATACAGAAATGTAAAACAGCAGAGCATTACAATGCGTAATGAACAGTTGCTGATTGGGAAAGACGAACGAGCCTCGCTAAAAAATGCAAAACAGAGGTGAAATCACACCAACTCCTCCTGCACTTTTAGAGTTGAGTCAGGGTTTTTCTGTTCCTCAAGCGAATCTTCTAAAATCTGCAGAAAATGGCACTGTTAGGCTAATTACCCAAGGTCACAGATTTTCATTTTTACACATGAAGTCAGGATGCGACAGCGCTGAGAGATTTTTATTTATTTAGTTTTTTGTAAAGCTTAAGGGATACAGTCAGTGCATCTACAGCAACTGAGAACAATACTCTCTAGAAATGAAAAGAGGAAAAGGAAAATAAGAGTGAAAAAATTCAAAAACAATCCCAAAATTAATGAAAGAGAGAAAAAAAGGGGAATCTCACTGAAATCTTAACCATCATTTCATCATCTCAAGCAATTTAAGAATCAGACTTACTTGTCAATATATAGCTGCACGCACACACAACACAGCTACTATGCTCACACAAACATATTAAATAAATGCATGTCCACATGTACATATACCTTGCACAATAGATAGCCTACAGAATATTTTCTTCTTCAAGAAAAGAACATATGTTTGACAGTAGTAGTTTCAAAGTCAGTTCTGATTCCAGCCTTCACTATGGCTCAAATGCGCTGAGAGTTTCGGATGCTGCTAGCTTTAGCAAAACTTCCCCATCTTAATATAGGTTATGTGATTTTAGAATATCAGCAATTACTGCAGAGAGTTATCATACTCAGCTTGAAAATGTCTGTAATTGTAGTGAAAAATATATTTTACTCTCTCAGCCACATCTTCAACAAGGCTGTGAGATTCTTTATCTCTGCTAAAATGGCAGGTGCTTTAACTGTGCAGTAGACTAAGTGTCTTTTTTTTCCCTTACTGTGAGATACACCAGAATCTTAAAGAAACCAAACTTTATTGATCTACCATTTGAAAAGGTGGTTTCTAATCTTACAAAACCTTAACATACAAATGTGACTTAAAGCTAGGGTAGGCAACGCTGGAAATCAAGCTAAAGAAAGTGAAATTTAAGCTGCAGTTAGTCACTTTTTGCTAATGAGCTAATAAGCTAACGTTAGCTGTCGCATGAGACTCATAAAGGAGCAACTCTGCTGCACTCTGCGCTCCTGCTCATGTTTTATTTAGTTGTCGCTCTCTTTTTTAAGTACAGGTTACACCAAATATCATAACGTGAAGATATGGCTGCGGGGAAAGTGGCAGTGAGGTAAACTGCTCTGTCTCAGCTCCGCCTGCAACTCAGCTTGTCAAGTGGCGAGAGGCCAGTATTAGAACATAAGGCACGTCACGCGCTTCAACAGCCAATCAGCTTGTAGCGACGTACCCTGTCACTAAGAAGTGCAGCATAGAGTGGCCAATAGAAATATGTGCTCTCTGAAATGACCCATGATTGGCTGAAAAGTGCCCACCATGATCTTCATTTTCTAAAGCCTGAATACAGACCCAAGCAGAGATACAGAAGTCTAGTATTCTTTCAGACCACCTGAATTACAAAATGCTGAAATGTTATTGTGGAATTTTTGCCCGATAATACCAAAAATGAACAGCTAACTCAGCTTTAAAGACAAATTCTGGAACTTTTCAACCTGGAGGAAGTTTGCTTACAATGGAAGATGCTAATGCTACACTTGTTAGTTTGGTTGCCTCAGGGAAACCCAAACAAAGAATCAGAGCAAGCACCTGAAGTGTTTCAAGTATAAACTTTAATGTTGTATTAATTATTTCTCGCTAACCAAGCTAGCTGTCTCAACTTGCCTGTAAATGCTTAATTCAGTGGAGTGCAACTGGATTAAAGTTGTATAAGGCTAAGCTTTTGCTGATTGGATTTTGAAAGGACAGTTTGAAAATGGAGAATAAACAAAAGGATTCTTTGCAATCTCCTCCATTCTGTGTTGCTAGCTAACCCTTGTGCTTGTCACGCGTGCATCAAATAGCATCGCAGCATTCTCATCCCGCATACGGCAAAGGGTCAATGTGATTCAGTTGACCGAGCATGGGCCACCAGTTGCACAGCCTGCCACTCAAATTTATGAAACCGTCATCTCCTTTGCCTCTGCTGCACCAGATGATATTGCATGTCAGACTTTTATTATTGAAATGAGACATTTATGACAGTGAGCCCCTCACCGCACGAGAGCGGCCTCCTGAATCGTCTCAGCGCGGCTGGAGAGGGAAGAGAAATGAGATATGGCAGATTATTGGAGCACGCCACCTGCGCTTTTTCACTCGTCACGATAAGCCAATCTCCATGAACTTAAAAACAATCCTACATGAATTGAGCTTGAGTTCACAAAAATCATGATCTTGGAAATTTATGTATGAGAGCTCTCTGGTGGTGTTGAGTGCTGCCTCCTCGGGGACAGACAAGGTTGGTGTTGAATAGGCGGGGGTCTCTCTGTGGCGGCTTATTGTTTCCAGTCTATTGTAAGCCCATTCAGTCTGGGAAGGTGGCATTGTTCAGTCAAACAAGGATAATGTAAAAGAAAACACATTGTGGAGCTCTTTTAAGTCTTCTGGGAGCTGATGTAATGTTTAAACTGTGCGTGTGTGTGGCTTATGTGCGTCGGCTCACAATGGCACCATATCTGTCAGACTTTGCTTTGAGCTTGAGTGGTTTCCATCATATCTCACATGTACACCCACACACACAAACAAAATCTTATCTCTTGGCTTTTCTTATCGTTCCTGTTTGTATTCAACATTTAGCCACCAACTGATTAGACCCAGTGACACATTTAAAGGTTGACATGGGCCCTCTTTTGAGCATATTGAAAGCCTCAGGCTGGGCACTGATTGGCTTTCACTGTGCTGCTTTCAACCCTGTTTCAACACATGTAGCAACCATTTCCACCTCATGGTCTGCTAGTAACCCCTCACAGTCAATGATGTGCGTAATTGGTATATCACAGACACCAAAATGTTACAGTAACAGCTGGGAGCTGAGACATTTTCTGTCTGTGTGACTGTCATGGTCAGAGGGATGCTAAGATCCAGGTCACAGGCTTCACTCGCTCCTGCTCGTCGGGGAGCTATCGGCTGCACCTGTGATGTTCTCCCTCAGCTGATGGCAATCAACCTGACAAAGGGGAAGTTCTACGAGGAGGCTGGTGTTTCCCTGCTCAGTTGGTTGTGTGTCTCCAGAGAGTCAACACTATTAGTTGACTGTTGGTGCTCCTGTCTGTGTGTTTGAGTCAAGTGTGTGTTATAAGTGTTTTCCTTTATTTGAGTGGAGGAACTCCTCTTGTAGCCCACCTTTAAAAGTGACTCCCAACTTTGATTTTCTGTAGTTTTGTTGATCCAGCATTTCAGTTTGTTAAAAAAAAATCTGTTGCTAGATGCATAAAAAGATCAAAATAAAAAGTAAAACGGGCTAATTCCAACTTGAATGTTTCGTGTCTCGAAGGGTTTCACTGCAGACATCTTGAGGACCAACACAGGTGTGACCAGTGATGGCTTCATTCCATTAAGTGTCACAGCAAGCCAGGTCAATGAGTGAGCATGCACAGTCCCAGAGCTCTGGAACAAGCTCACCTAATCACCTGATGGGCTTCATGAAGGACATTTTGAGTTGTCAGAGCAGGAAAAGCGCAGGAGAAGTTAATGACATTAATGAGGGCTGCTTCAGTTGCTTTCATGCTCACTCATTGGTCACACCTGTGTTGGTCCTCAAGATGGCTGCTGTGAAACCCATTAATTAGCAAAGTTACGATGGCAACATGCTATCCAAGTTTCTGCACTGCTGTGATTTGCGCACTGAATAATTTCTTATGCACGGGCCACACATCCTGCGTGTACTTCAGCAGTGCGTGTGTGTGTGGTGGAGCTGCAGCGTCTCGCTTGCATGTGTTGTCACACAGGCGACATTCCTGCTGCTGCGCTGCTTCTGCCAGCCCTGTCTTTCAAAATAAATTTCCTTTGATAATTCCCATCAATAATAAAACATTTCATTTCATTAGAAATTTGAGTCATATTGAGTTTTGACAATAAAGGTGTGAGCTCAATTGTACTAATTAATAGTAAAGGAGAAAAAAAGTCATGTCATGTGAATATTGATGATGTTGGTATGACTGTCAACATAGTATTTCTCTTTCTATTTTAGCAAAGATTCTGCACAACTCCAAAAAACACAAAAATTAGCAAGATGTAAGGCAATGCAAACACACTGTTCATGTAGGATGTCTGGCCCATGTGTTAGAATGATTTTACTCTTTTGCTCCATATTTTTTACTAAGGGGTGTTTCGGAGAAACAGGTCACTACTCAGAAACCTTAAGATTATTTATTTCTGTTGAGAGGAAGAAAAGCTGTTGTTAGCGGCAAAATTTTTCTCTGCACAATCATTCCATTTGGCGTGGTTAAGCTACTTATTCCCACATTTAAGTGTAGTAAATAATACTTTTATTTATTTTCTTTGTACATGCTGTACTTTTCATGTACATTAGTCAATCTTGATCTGCAACATTTTATTTATATTCATAAAATTAGGGCACTTGGCTAATTAGCCAAACTGTGATAGCTATCTACTGCTTTTTCTCCACCTTTACTGTCTCTGTAGTCAATGCTCCTTGTTGTTGATGGTATAGGTAAAAAAACAAAACAAAAACAGCTAGCAGTAGGTATCTCACAGAGTTATAGCAAGCATACGAAGTGAGCCAATAAGTAAATGACATTTTCAGTAGAGGCTTTAGATCGATGATGACACACTAAGCTCACAAAGCACACAAAAATAAAAAAACACACACACACGCGCGCTACAGTATATCAGGTCCTCCCAACCTCACACACACACCACTTTGAACCCTGACCTTTGGGAAGAGTGTTCAGACAGACAAGAACATTTGGTTTAAGGCTACTGGGAACCATTTTTTATTGGCAATGGTAACCTTTAACTTGAGAGGTATATGAAGGCTGCGCTACATTGTCAGTTCATTACAGGCGTCCCTATGGACCACCTTGAACTCTGACTATTTTTAGGGGTCTCGTGGAGCTTTCACGGGCTTTTATCAGATGATGTAATGAGTTGATATTGTCTCTCCGTCATCTCGGTCACAGGAGTGCAACTGAGTAATGAGTAAAGGAACTTGTAATCAAAATGGAATTACGGTTTGATATTGATGGCATCTGCACACCTACACGTTTCAGCACATGTATCTCACCTGCATGTTTGTTTCCTACACACTCTTGCCCACTCACACACATAAAGATAAAAATGATGGTCCCATGCAAGGACTAAATTAAACTACAATTCCTATGAGGAAAAAAGCCTTGCAAGAATAAACAATGATGTAAAAATAACTGCAGAAGAGAAAATTAGGACATTTCTACATCTCAATTTATGTTCTAAAAGTCTCCTGTCTGCTCCTTTTTATCTCCTCATTTATGGTTTAATTATCCCTAATGCTCTGTAAATTTAATGTATATGATGTACAAAATTTGCACACAAACGCATACAGACACCTAAAACCTGCCCGTTATGAGCCATTATCCCCAGTCTTTGCTACATCTGCTGGCTATTAATCAGCCCCCAGTTAGCTCATCAACCAGCAAATTAAGAAGAGGAACAACAGCAGGTAAACATGCCGGCAGGTGTACCGGCACAATCACTTCCTGCCTGCCGGAGCACTCCCTCTGATTGGAGATTAATGTGTCCATCTGGACCTCATTACATTTTAAAACTGTTGTGAAACTTTCTCTAGAGTTTTTCTCGGATGCAGATCATCTCAGAATGAAGATAATGTGTGCAGAGGAGAAGTTTATGTGGCAGAATTATGTCATAATAAGAGAGGTCACAGGGTTTAATGCCATTGTAAGTTAATTACCAACACAGCTGTATCTGACAGAACAATGTGAACTGATAAGCACCTAAAGTCTTTGCAAAACTTTTTCAAGGCATCACGAAAGGAGAACCAAACTGCCATCAACATAATGTTCAATTTCCTGCTACTTATCCCTTCTGACTGGCTAAAATGTACAAGAGACATTTCAGAATCGAGCTCTTCAGTTTTCCAATTTGTTCTTCCAATAATGAAGCTGACATTTGGCAAACGCTTCCACGTTTTGAGTGCCTGACAAACATTCAAAATCAATGCAGAAAAAGGTCACTTTCAGGATGTGACAGGCTGAAGATGAACTTGACACACACAGGTTAAACAGTTGGGTTAAACTTCACGTCAGAGAGTAAGTGCACACTGCTGCACACTCACTTGTGGCACAACCTTTTTCTGTTCTCGCAAATATAGATGCTGCCTGCTAAAAATGTTATTACCAATGGAGAAGCTCCTCCCCACTTTTTAATGTGCCTAAATTATTAATAACATAATTACTGTTACTGTTTGTATAGTGGGCTTAATGGTAGTAATACTATGTAAATAATGCATTTAAGTTCAATACCAAGATGAGTATTGGTGTCAAGCAGAATAAGATATTATAATAAGATAATATACATGCGCTCATTAGAGAGATTTTCTCCTTCAGCGAATATTGCAATCCAGTGTGTCCTGTGTAATCTTCAGTGAATTTGGCAGAAGCCTAAAGGTTAGAGAAGTGCATTTGTAAATAGCTGGTCAGCAGTTTAAGTGTCAACCTGCTGGGAAAGCGTTCCGCATAATTGAAAGGTAAAAAGGGAGAAATGTAATGCGCTCCCTCCATCAAGAATTACTGCCAAAGTGCCCTTTATAAAAAGCACTTAACTTGTAGTTGCAGCACCGGAAGCTGTCCGACGTCTAACTGTGGAGACGTGCAAAAGTACTGCGAGGCTTCCAGATGTGAATGTTGAACAGGCTGTGGATGAAAAGAGCATGCATGTCTGCCAGATTGTCCCTGGGTAAATGAGGGTTAAAAGGCACTGCACGTTCAAATGACTAGTCTCCATTTTCTGCAACAGTATGCATCGCAATTACTGCCACTGATAAGGGTATTCAGATGCTGTAAGAGAATATGGGTTGCATCTTTTCACCGTGGCAGGGAGTCCAAGTGATTCGCTGATTTTCTCTCCATAGGTGAATGCGCGCGACTTCTCCAAGGTCGACCATGAGGAGGCAGTGGTGGAGGCCATCAGGCGGGACCCCATTGTTGTCCAGGTTCTCCGTCGAACTCCCACCAGAGGCACGGCTGCTGTCGCAAGCAACCACGGCAGCATACCACAGGATGTGTGCGTGGTGGACGTGTGCACGCAAACAGACATCACCTTCGAGCACATCATGGCGTTGGCGAAGCTTCGGCCTGCAACTCCACCTGTCCCCGACATCTGCCCCTTCCTTTTGTCTGACAGGTGAGGGCAAACACTTGCTTCAATGACTGAGAGGTGCCTAAATGTTAATAGTAAAACTGAGATGAAAATTATTACTATTATTACTTGCATCTGGAACAAGGAGATAGCTTTTTCATACCAAATTAATGTGATGCTTCCCTGAGGCTTCTCTGTTGTTCTTTCATTTCATGGTAGTTATTAAGCAGTTGTATCATAGTGTGGAAACCCCCAGAATAGCTAAGTACCCTGTCCCTGTGATCCCCGTGATATCATTATGCAGAGCCAAACACGCATGCAATAATTGCTTCTGTGTGCTACATCCATTTTCTTTAATGGAAGGTTTTGCTGGGCGATTAAAAGCCAATGGGCTGATAGAGCAGACATTCTGCCGCTACTTCTACTCGGTGGCTATTTATAGAGCTTTGCTGGCTGACGGATGAAATCAATTTGTCCCATAAAACTACAAATCTGCCAGTCCTGGTCAATGATTACAGAGGTCACGGCTTTTATGAGGCGAATAGCTGATGTCTACATTGCTTATTCAGAGAGATGCAGCAAAATGAGAAAACTTCTTACAAATCATTGGAGATTGTTTTATTTTCTCGTAAGAGTCATTTGAAACCAGACGCTTTCTTTATTTTGGACATAATTTCACTGCTTATACTCGCATCATTCTTACAGAGCCAAAGTAATTTCCACAGAATCAGTATATTTCAGATTGAAGATAATGTGAAGAGGCATGCTTATGGGAACATACATGAATGATCGTCAACAAAACTGTCTCTTCTTTTTTTTTTTTCTCCCTAGTTGCCATTCCATCCACACCATGGAACATGAGTTTTATGAATGTCCAGAGTACCTGTCCAATACCCCTGTAGAGGTGGAGAGGACTGAAGAGTATGAGTATGAGGTACATTTTTGCATCTGTCTTCTGTATAAGTACACATTTAAGTACTCAAACTAAGATGGGACTGCAAAACATGTTTTTGCTCCTTTTGTCTGTCAAAGAACCTGTCCATAACACAGGCTCAACTTGAGATAACCTGACGAATTGGTATCATAACTGGTATAACTTTCGTGGTTCACTGAGGATGTTTTTTTATGCATTAGGGGACTCCCTGACCTTTTGTTCCATGCAGTCATTACCTTAAAATATCTACTCTTTCAAGAGAAATATTTAAATCTGCAGCATTCTAATGGGCAAAAGGTTTGAAGGCTGACCATTAGTTCTGTTCCTAATTTGTGTCCTCTGTTTCATTTTGTTCCTCATCAGTTTCCCTCCTCATTTGCGTTCATGTTACTACCGTTGGATGTCCAACAAATTAATAAAATGCCAAAAAGATCTTTAATAAAACAAGGCAAATTGCAATGGAATTTACAAATTGTATGCATGCTCCCCAGAGGACGAACCCCTTTTCTATTTTGGACAATTAATCAGCCTCTTTCTAGTGTTTTTATTTTGTCATTATTTAATAGGTGCAGAAAAATTCCTGGTTTTCAGAGGTGCGCAGCAAAATGAAATAACTTCTAAGAAATCAGATCAGATTGTTTCATTTTCTCATAAAAACCATTTGGTACCAAACATTTTCTTTATTTATGGACTTAAATTTTATTGTTTATACTAGCATCATTTTTACGGTGCCAAGGTAATTTGTGCAGTATTAGTACATTTCAGAATAGAGATAACGTGAAGAGGCATGCATATGGGAACACATGAATGATCGTCAACATGCGCAATCACAATACCATTACAAATTGCATGCATGCTCCCCAGAGGAT
>JAQFJB010000015.1:8408176-8424523 GCA_029874875.1 Naso minor
TGGAAACCAGGCTTGTGAATTTCTTTGCACCTAGAAAGCAAAAATGAGAGATCATAATGTGAATAATACAAAAAAAAATCCCCAAAACACATAAAAACATCAAAGAAAATCGTCAATGCTGGATTTCAGCAAGCTAATCTGTCAGCTAATCGTAAACTTACAAAGGGACAATACATCCAAGTTGCTAATTAGCTGATTTTTCCCCGCGTCTTTCATTTTTACCTTCCGACGGATGAGATAACAAGCTAACCGAAAGCTAACCGAATTAGCCTAGCTTCTTATCTGCAGGTAACCAGGACGACCGCTCGGTTTGTTAATAACTGAGGCACGGAGGGAGCAGGTACAAAGGCAGCCATTTTGAGAATCTGTGGCAGTGAATGATAGAGAACCTGCAGCCCAGAGAAAAGGCCTATCAGTTAGAAGACCCATTGTCTCCCATTCAGCCATGATTAAGGCAAATAAAGAGCACAGGATCCAAAGCACAGTTGCTAGCCTGGAAAAAACAAAGAGCTGTCGACAAAGCAACAAAGATAGGAAATCATTCATTACAAGACAAAGAGCGACAGCAGCAGCTGCAGCTGAGAAAAACATGTTAAAAAGGAGAGTTGATTTGGATAAATTGAAGCCAAAGTCTGTAGATCTACTGATTCATGCATAAGGCTGGTAGCCTGTTATGTTATCAAAATGTAACTGCTTAATAATCTGCTTTAAAATGCCATGTAAGAGATATTTCAGATCTTAAACTAGCATCTTCTGCCTCATATTTTAACTGCTGTTTGCAAAATATTTCAATCTATTCAACATCGTCTGCGCAATCCTTTAAAAACAACCAGCTAAAACATATTTCCTTCCATTAGCAGTATTATCTCTGGCTGACAAGCAGGCAGTGTCCAATCATGGAAATGGACTCCACATAACTGCCAAAAAGATCCTAATGCTCGCTAATTGAGATTCATGGCTTCAAATACCAATCAGATAAAGTGATTAAGTCTTAGTTTGTCCAGATCTTTAAATCATAGCTTCCCCTCCCGGCGCATCTTCCTCTGATCGTCCATGTCTCGTCATTTCATTATTAATCTTCCTTTGTTTTTAAGCAGCGTTGCTCCCTTGAGAGTTCTGACGTGGTTCAATTAGAAGATGTAATTATTCCTCCGCAGTTCTGTAAATCTAAACAATCTATATCTGTTCTCTATCTTCAGTGACACATTTGTCTTGGCTGCATACTGTACAGTGTTGTAAGCATGTGAAAAATCACAATGAAAAATGCATTTGATTGCCGTTCTGCATGACGAAGAAGGCACCACAGCTGCTAAAAGTAAGAATACTTCAGAAAAAGGATAAACAAATCACTGTAACCCTTTTAATTCCCTCTTTAACCAAAATCTCTCCTGTTTCAATGTATCATCACCTGCCAGCAGTCCATTTGCAGATAATGTACAGAACAGTACGAAACAGAAATGTGAGAAAGTGTCTGATGTGCTCATTGATGCTGCTTTAATTTGTGGAGTGGGGACAAATGCTTTCAAAAACACAGCCAGGACCAGTTTAAATACAACCATGCGTAAAACAAACACAAACGATAATATCTCTCACCTCTTAAAGTGCTTGAAATGGAACTGTGAACACCTGCAAATCTGATGATGATCATGCTAAATGATGGAAGGCTTCAGAGTGAGTGAGGTTTTTGTTGTTGCTTCGAAGATTATTATGAACTACTTACCTCCCTTGCAGACCTACACTGAAACATTGTCAACTGTCATATTATATACAAGGGCTGAGTGATACATTTGTGAGTTATGCAGCTCTTGTCACATGCACTTGTTCAGTTCAGCTCTTTGAGGGATTATGCATGAAGTTTTAAGGTAATAATTTGTGTAATATTTTCTGTTTTGGGTCTCTGAAAATTGTAATTCAGGACTGTTGGAGAAAATGTACATCAGCCCTCGTGCAGTCATCCAGAAATGCAGATTTGAACTTTGCCACTCTTTGTTTTAGCACCCACAGAGTACTACCTCTTTCACATTGTGGCCTGTGTTCGATCGGGCTGGTTCAGTTTTAAAAGAGCATTTTGTTGTTGTTGTTGTTGTTGTTTCGAATACACATAAGACAAACAACAGAATAAATGGTTGTATTTTTTTAAGTTGTGAGGATGGATTTAACATTTCATTGCTTTGAGCTAAATGTTAATGCCAGGATGCAAACATCCTTCCTCATAATCCCAGCACCAACATTAGAAGTCTTTTGGAAGTACTTGTCATTTGTTATCTGTATTGGGCGTTAGAGTACTTGGAAAATGAAAAAAAAAGTTACTCAAACAAATATAAACAAAAATTCACTTGACTTCACCCAGACAGCGAGAGAAGGAGCTGGCTAGCTAACATTACACAAGCTAATGATTGGTTTTCCATGATGCTGAGCCGCACTTGTAATCACTGAGCCTGCCTCCAAAGCGGTAAAATCAACATTACATTCAGTCAACAGTAAAATCTCTACTGCTGCGCTGAACATGCCGCTCACACAACACTCTGTCTTCACGTGGAACGAGACCGAATGAGACGCGTCTGATCGATATTCGTCTGCGATGGTGCGATGAAGACACCAACTACCGTGATCCCACACTACTTCATGACCTTATCACAGTCTGTCTTTTGTTATTGTTTTGATTGGACGACCCTTAGTGGCAGAGATTACATTTTGTGCACTTAATTTCCCCCACAAACACACCCAGCCAATGTCCACGCCTCTTATTTATTAAGGCTGCATTTTCACTGCAATTTTCACTACTATCTTTAATGTGCAATATAATACCTCATGTGCAATATCAACTACAGCACATGCAAATATATAAATATATTTATTAAGCCTGCAACTACACTATTTCCCAAAATGTGCAATATAATACCTTACATGTGACATATTAACTTCTTGCTTATATTTAACTTACTCTTTAATTTGTTTTTAATATTTTCAACCTTACTTTTAATATTTAAACTTCTCAGGGAGTACAAACACAATTTTGTGGTGATGCTGTCAGACAGTAGTGCAATGACATAAAGCTTCTCGTGTCTTAATTTCATAGAATCAGACGCAATTTTTGAAAACTTCAACAACTGAATGGCAGCACAGACATTGTTAGTCTTACAGCTGATGGTGCTGACGTGGCTAAAAACACACACTGTCCTTGTGTTTAATACTGAGTGAAGTCCAGATAAAAGCAGGTTCTCATTTTTATTCTCATTCTTGGCATTTCATGTCCCTTGGATCATAGAAGTGAACAAAGGTAGGACAGATTGCACATGAATGACATTCAGCAAAGCTCTTGTTCCGCATGTGGACTCACACTTTCTAAAAAAGCAGACATCGAGGATAACTTGAGGACGTCCCTCATATTTGGCACATTTTGTGTATTTTATAGATCTGAACTAATGAATTGGCTTGGGTTTGTTTCTTTCATTTGCCACTGCAATTACAATCAGACATTAAAAATACGCCAGCACGAACAAGCAGCCTCCATCATTACCAGGAAGCGGAAATGACCTTGCCCTGCAGTGACAGCTTAATCACTGTTGACCATTATCGGGAGGCTGAAGCACCAACGATCAAAATTTAAAGCTTTAATCAGCATTGGCCAATATAACGCTGACAGTAAGCCCGTAGCCGGCGTGACAACTGAAATAGTGTTCACTTCCACAAAGAGTGTGTCTTTTTACGATGGCACTGAATCAAAAAGGAATTAACCACTTTGCAAACACAACATTACTGTGATGAGCTTGGAATGAATTATGATTATCATACTGCATACATGGATCATTTTAGTTGCCATCTGTTTTTATTGCTCCTCAGTGAACAAAGACATGGAGGCTTTTTTTAGTGAGCTGTACACTGACAGTAAGTCTTCCACCAGCTGTCTATAGTGTGAGTTCATATATGTGGCTGCATCAAATTATATAATCTATATGTAAAAATCTCTATAATTCATCATTTTCACTACATCTATAAATTAATACCAGTCTAGCTGTGCTTTTGAAGACATGAGAGTGTCTTTTTGGCTCCAAATTGTTAATTAAATCATAAATTGAATCTGGCCTTGAAAAAAGCAACAGCCCATATCTCTGATCAGTGCTGGAGAAATGGAAATCACCGATGAAGGAAGCCGTCCATTCATCTTGACTTTTGAAGAACATTAGGCTGATGGCTGAGCACAGTCCACCCCTCTCACACACTCTTACAGGAAATGTTCCACTGGACGTAAAATTAATTTTACTTTTCAGGTCATTAACCTCTTAATGAATGAGTCCTTAGAAAGTGGAATCATTCCATTGGGCGCTAAAATATGCAGGGCATCCATTTCACTTCGATTTCACCATCAGAGCAGCAGCGGCACATAAAGATTCAAAAGTCATCACACTGTGATCGACCTTGACTGCGGCGTGACTGCTGAGCTGTCTTCGACCTCTCCTTCTTGCCTTTGCAATTGAGACGTTATATTCCAAACCATTCGAGTCGGTTTTTTATTTTTTATTTCTTGCTCTCCCTGTCTGTCTGCACGTCTTTTATTTCAAAGCTCGAGACGTTTCGTCGGTGATCTGAGCGGCAGGCTGGGATCTGCCTCTTACATAAACTGTCAGCACTGAGGACTCCCAGATCAAAGTGAGGCCTGTCTGCGCAGCTGAAGTGCCCTCAATATGTTCGCCTCAACAGAAGGATCCGCAGGCTACTTCGTGACTCAGAATAAAAGAAACTCTTTCTCAAGAGGGCAGATAAAAGACTATGTGTGCTTTAGTATAAGTATTTTACTATTATAGTGAAGGTATATATTGTGTGTGTCATGCTTCATAGGAAGCTAATTATTTGTTTTGACTAGTTAGCATGGTGGTTAGCTGTCTACCTACCATATAATATAAACATTAGGACCTGACCGATATATCGGTTTGCCGATATTATCGGCTGATATTGGCCTGTTGCAGATATATCGGTATTGGTGTATATGTTCTCTGATAAGTGCCGATATTAAAACTATTTTTTAAAGCTGGAAAAAATGCTTGGACTACTAATTTAAGATGGTGTAATCATGTTTTTTGTCCAGCTGCAAGCGGTCCATTATTTAATCAATAATATCAGCATACAATATCGGTATGTGTCTGTTTACCCTCTTCCTTGCTTAGCACTAAGAGTGAAACATGCTTGCTTGGCTCTCTGATATTTCCAGAGTCCTGGTGACCTTTATGACCTTCCTTCATCTTTGATGAAACACCTGGAATTTCTAAAATACCTTCCCAGCTTTTGCAGAATCTGGACCAAATCCTGTACGAGAAAAAGGTTTTTTGGAGTGCAGGGAGGTAATGCCTCCTCCTGACCAGGATGCAATGAAGCAATCATCAGATTGTTCCGTTTTCCCATTCATTTTAATGTGGGCGTGTAGGCTGCATCGACAGGACAAAGATGTTAATATTCTTTTGCAAACAGGCTGTGTCAGCTGCACAAACTTGAGCTAATTGCACCTGATTTGGTCTGAATATAGCCTGAGCAACACGTTTCTTGTTTTGTGAAGTTTTGTGCACTTGCTTCTATTCAAAATGAGTCAAAATCAACCCTGGCATCGTTTTACATTAAAATTTTTCCATCCTATAGTGGTGACAAGAAACTTGATTTACAAGTCTCTTATAACAAGATTAGAGAGAGCACCTTTTCATGAAGATATTCTTTAAAAGCAGTGCTTTAAGCGGGCTGGTACACACCGGTACGCAATACACCTACTTCTAGTTTTTACCCTCTGGTGCACCGGGACTTTTTACAGTGTACCAGGATCTCTCACAAGCTCCCGGTACCCTTTCCTGTCTCCTCCATATCAGAGTGTCTCTTGACGATTCATTTCATTAGGCTGCGATACGTGACTCTCACCTCTCTCTTCTCTCACAGACTACATGACGCTTACTTATTTGTTCTTGCAGAAGTGGAACATGTTGCATCCATGCGCTAACTACGGGATTCAGGTGTCATGTGTGCGCTCTGGAACAGCTGCGCTGCGCATTTGCTTCATGCTCTGTTGTCCGTCAACACCCACCGGCTGCGTTTCAGAGTGAGTTACAGCAATGTAGAATGAAAGTAGGCCTCGTTTGTTTAATAAATTAACCTGGTGAAAATCAGTATTATCTTTTATTAACTGTAAAACTTCAGAATGTGGACTAATGATTTGCTGATAGCCGGCCACTCAATTCACATGCCAACAGGTGAAAAAGGGGAGTGCCGGCACTTTTCCACTTTTCCACTTTTCCACTTAAAGCACCGTTGAAAAGGACGAAGAAGAAGAAGAAGGTTGGATCAAATTGCAACAAGTAAATTTGTTTTAATCATAAAGAAACAACAATGACGGAAGCTAACTTAATTTAGCGCCTTGCACTGTGACAGTTTGCTTGCACATTGTACATTAGGAAGGGGTGCTAACAGCAGAACTAGCAGAGAACAATCTACAATATAAATACATATTGGCACAATATTTATACTTATTTTGCTATGTAAATCACAACCCAAAAATACGGTTTGAGATCAATGTCTCTCATGTTTAGCCAGAGCAGGTAGGGATTCATTTGTCTCTCACAGCTAGCATACTATCGACAGTCATGTTTCCTGTGGATTAATCCTTCTCTCGCCCTCCCTCCTTCCTAAGTCTACCCAGACAGTATGAATGCATCTTTGAGGTAGATAATCATAATCACGAGTTTTCCCAAATTAAATCTTTATCTCCATGTTGCTTTGTTAGGAGACCTCGTTAGTCCCGTGTGATACTATCAGGGACTGATCACATCCATCGGCCTCATATCCTGCCTCACATCCTCCACCCGGAACATCAGGAGCTCTGAGCCCGATAAACATCACTGATAAACTTTGAATATTCGATCACGGTGGCTTGGAAGCCTGCCAACCACTCGCTATGCATTTTACTCACTGAAATCATTTAGGAGCCACAAAGCAGTCGGTGACAGAGCGTGTGTGACAGCAAATTGTCTTCATGCGTCACTGCCTTTACCTGGGGAAATAATCGAGCTGTAAACAGATTGAGAGACAATGAAGCATTTACAGTCTTCCACTTAGTGAGTCACATTACTAAATTAAGGTTTGTGTTTATGTGTGTGTTTTTGTGCATGCATATGCCCCAATGGCACAATTTCACCTGTCCATATAACATACCGGGAAAGTAAAGGGCTTTAATTAACAGTGGATCATCATGGGACCAGGGTGGGAGGGTGTCAGTGACGTGTTTTGCCATCTTGACAGGTTTCAGAATTACATGGTGTGAAACGTTGCACATAAACACACACACACACACACGTGTTCTGCTCTCGTCAATTTGTAGCAGATGTTTTGCCTTGTCTGAACAGAGCTTTAGAGCCTCGCATGTGTCCAAGGGGATCAATAGGTGCTCACTTAAAAAAAACGGACTGAGGCGTCAATTAACACACCAGGGAGCTGCCAGAAGGAGACACCAGCACCAGATTCACCAGGGTGCTTTTTTCACCAACGCACCTCAGCTGTGTCGTGCACAATAAGTTGGGGGTCCAATTTGCTGCACTATTTTGATATATAAGACAAAAAGTGAGGTTTTAATGGGATGTGTAAACGCTGCATTATCATTATTTACTGTATCCAGTTAGCACAGCTGCTGCAGCCTGTATAAGAGCAAAAACCAAACTCAAAAGACGTATCCTCTTCGCTGGCATTGCTTAAATTTTCAGCAATCTATTATACATGAAACATAGTGATTAAAGGTTGTAAAAACATTTAGTACAGAGAATATTTTCATTGTCACTTTCAGGCTCCTGGCTAAATGTAATTATGGTGATCTAGTGCGCTTTCATCCTCATTTTACTTCCACTCGTTATTAACTACTTCAGGTAAAATGCTTAAAATCGTTCAGTTACCTGTTCACAAAGGCTCAGTCTGCGTGGATCTGAAGTGTGTTCGACAAGCCACGTCTGAAAGTGACACTTTTCACACCAGATTTGTATAGAATGGCACCACCAGCGTGTAACGAGCAGGCTCACACCTTCGAAGCTCTCACTTTTTGCAATGAATGCAAATGGAAATGGCATTATTTTCACACAGCACAACACAACATTCAACTTGCACTCGGCCTATTTCTGCCTTAATTTTGACACAACAGGAGACAGGTTTCCATAAATGTAGAGCGCATTTTAAATAAATTTTGAGAACATTGACAAAAGACAAGGCAGATTATTGGGTGTTTCCTTCCACAACTGCAATGTGATTTTTAAGAGTTCATTCATTGGGGGGCAGCACGGTGGCTTAGTGGTTAGCACTGTTGCCTCACAGCCTATCAATCAAGAGGGTTGTGGGTCTGATACCTGGCTGGGTAAATAGTTGTTTGTCTCTATATGTCAGCCCTGTGATAAACTGGCGACCTGTCCAGGGTAAACCCCGCCCTCGCCCAATGTTAGCTGGGATTGGCTCCAGCCCCCCCGCGACCCTGCAAAGGATAAGCTGTTGGGGTTAATGAATGAATGGTTCATTGCGATAAACAGCTGGTGGCACTAATTTTCCAGTAGAGTGCCGTTAAACTTTTACAGAGGGAGAGGTCGCAACAAGAGGAAGTAAAACAATGAGCACCAGTCAAACCTCAAATCTGTAATTTTTCATCTCTTTTGTGGAGCTTTAATGGATGTTTGTGACGAACTTCACAGCTGTCATAACTTACAGGCTGATTCAGAGACACAGACTGCCAAGATTTAATTCGATCTCGTCATTGTGCGTGATGTTCTATGGAGCTGACTGAATCTGCTTCTCAAATCTTTCTTCGCCATTTTCTTGATCAGTCGGACACAAGCAACACATAGCAGCTATTAACGGCTCCGCAAAACATTTGGAAATTTCTTTCATTTCATCCTTTGCACCTCTCCTCTGACGTACTGCTCACGCTGAGAGAAAACTCACTCTCGCATGGCAGGCATTAAAATATTAGCAAAGTGTTTAATAACTTTGTCAACAGGCTGCTCAGAGTATCTTAACTCCTTCACCCTCCAGGCAAAATCACACCGCTCTGCTCTTGCTGCATGCCGCTCACATTCCCTGAACGCAGCACTGACATTTACCATGCGCAATCCACATATTTCACAACGACAATTAGGTTGATATTGTATTGGTAAACATGAACTTTAAAACTCCCTCCATCACTGCCACAAAAAATGATTAAGTGCAACCTCTTCTTGCACGCCGCCGACTCTGTCACACACACAGTGTGCCCTTCAGTGCCGAAACGAGCGCACGCACAAACACACCTGCTCAGATGCGCACACAGTACAGACACAGTCACTGTTTTACACGCACTTACACACTCACATAAATATATGCACACAGACAATAGCCTGAAACTCGCCTCCAGCCTGGCAGGTAATTGCTGTCTACGGGGGGACAGGCACTTCTACAATAGAGCGCCAGTGTCCAGGCAGGCTCTATTCAGCGCCACTGTAATTACCTAATTGAAAAGCTCGCAGGGGAAAGAGTGTGTGTGTGTGTGAGTGTGTGTGTGAGTGACAGAGAATATGGAGAGCGGGGTAAAAAGAGAGGGGAAAGGAAAAAAGATAAGGTCTGGGCTTTTGGAATACAATAAAGCTATACACTTCACACCACACACACACAACTCGCATATTCATACACGCACACATACGCTTCCATAGCACGAGCTTTGCACACATGCACAAGCATTCACGAGCATGTGTGTGTGACCACATACACGAGCACACGCTGAGGTTTTTCTTTCCAAATCAGCTCACTCGCGGGGATAAATATTGTCCAGATGTGATTGAGGGATGGAGTGAAGGAGGGAGCGGTAATGGGAAATCTATTGTTGTGCGATGAGGATGCGGCAGGGAAAAGAGGAGGAGGGTCAGAGAAGGTTGGGATATAAAAGCAGTTAGGTCACTCTCATTCCTGATGTCGGCCTCGCCATCTGAGCGTTCCCTCTGCTTTCACTTTAAGTTTTATATGGGATCTATAGACTGATGGGGTCTGTGTGTGTGTGTGTGTGTGAGATGTGTGTGTGTATGCACTCTGTGTTAATGTGTATTGTGCACATGTGCATACAAATGTGCAGTTTTGTGTTCCCATTTTGCTAAAATGTCGCTAAAAAGCTCTGCCACTCTGTCGTTGCTGCACTGTTGCAGCCTTGTAACGTCACTCTGGTGACAGATGTGACTGAACACCTTTAAAGAAACGATTTTAAAGCAATAGTTCAACATTTTAGGAAATGTTGTTATCTGCTTTCTTCAGGAGAGTCTGACAAAATGATTGATACCACTTTCAAGTGTGTACGATGAATTTGTACTTTTAACCATCAGCTAGTTAGCTTAGCTTAGCATTAAAGTGATATTTTGTTTATTAATTACTGACCCTTAGTTGTTGTTTTTTTTACTTCCAGTGTTCCTCCAGAGTAAACGAGTGATTTTAAAAATGCATGCTGTCTTTTGCTGGCAGCTTATGGAGAAACACTCTTGAAAACATCAAAACTATCTAAACATGTCGATCAAAAACTCTCAGCAGCTTCACGTGCTTTACTTTGAGTCTTCTGTATCGTGTCATATGCTCGCTTACAAGTTCGGGATAACATTATAGTATTTTTTAAGCAAAGAACTTAAGGATAAGTGAGCGAGAATGGCTGAAACAGAGAGAGGGGAGTTTCTGCAGTTTTTGACGGAACCATATTTATTCGAGGGGGAGTTCACCGACATTTAGAATAACCAAAACCCAAGACACAATCACCAGGTCAGATGGTAGATTTAATAGCTTTCTAGCCAAAATAAATGTAGTTTGGAAGTACTGAGCATATGACACAATACAGAGGATTTGGATTATAGCACACAGAGCTGTTGAGAGTTTTGGACAGGCATTGTTAAATGTACTTTCAAAAGTTTACCTCCATTTGCTGCCAGCAAAAGTGTATTTTTGAGATCAACCATTTACCGTGGAGGAACACTGGAAGGAAAAAAAAATCTTTAATTCAAGACATCTAAGGTTAAGTAACTGAATCACAAAACCAGATTTTTACAGTAAATTATCACTTGAAGCAGAGGGAAAATGGCCTGCATGGCTCCATCCAGAGAGGACAAAGATGTCCTAACAGTACATCTAAAGCTTATTGGTTCACATGAAACATCTAGTGGTTTAAAAACTGAACTCTTTTAGGTGTGTTTAGTCCTGCTAATCGTCAAACCTCCAAGCTAGCTAGATCCAGTCCAGAAGTAGGTCTAGGTGGTTATTAGCTTGGCCGTTAATAACTTACATTTGTTTAGTTTGTGCAAAAAAGCAAACTGCAAAATGTCAGTTAAGCTTAGCAGCTGCTAGTAGATTTGAAGTGGCGTCGATCTTGCAGCTTTTTTCTTTTAAACTCAAGGGAGAGACACTCTGAGCAGAATCATGTGGCAGTGTGCTTTTGACACCCACAAGCTTTTATCTTCAGCAAATCCAGGTGCTAGACCCACTTCAAAACCCCTGAACATCCCATTTTGTTGCGAGCATTAACTGAACAACCTCACGTGTTTGACAAGAAAATAATGTCTCTTTACTGTCCTTGGGTGTGTTTGTCTTGCTGAAGCAGCCTTGTTTTTGGCTCTTATGTGTGTCTGCGGTCTCATACAAAGTGAAGGAGCTAATATCCCCAAGGCTAGCGTTTCTAACAAGGCACAGGCTCACACTTTTAAAATGTTGGGAGGTGAGAACTCCCGCAACACAATCTGCCTTTGAAAACAATCTCCTGCCATTTCTTGAGCAGCATAGAAAAATATGGGCATATTTGATGAGCATGCTGGGGATTATTTTATATTCGCAGTGTGGTTTGTCTTAGGAAGTTTGCCCGCCCTCTGATGGGTGCAGGAAAAGAATCAGGCATGAGAAACTGGGTCAGACTCTGAGGTGCATTTCAAAGGTGGATTCCGGTAGAAATAATGTGACGAGATAAGAATTTAGGAATGCAAGAGGAGAGGAAGGACACGGGATGGTGGAGCAAAAGAAAAAGGATGAAAGGAAGCGAGAAAGGAAAGAAGGAACAAACATGCATGCAAATCAATGAGGACAAAACAAGGACGAGGGCCTCACTTGGCACGAGCCCGAGTACAGAGAGCTGGACAGACAGGTTTAGCTTGACTTCGTGGCGTTTGCCATGTCGAGTCTGACAAACACGCAGAAAAATATGGCTGCAAGCGGCAATGAAGGGGCCAAGCAGTGAAAAAGCCATAGATGTAATGATCCTCTGCCACTCTGCAAAGTTTCACAACAACCAGTCAGTCATATAAAAGCTGCCATGGACTTCTGTTTTCATAAAAGTGCTATTTGCAGAACCTGTAATGGGCGGAGCTTAAAGGTCATCATGGGAAACTTGCTCGCAACGAGGACATTATGATCACAGTTTCATGACTGTAGCTGGGACGGAGTATGAGATGTTTGAAATTTATCCACATTAAGCATCTTAACCCTCTGCAAACTTTAGCGGCACATAGTGGCTCTTTTTTTTAATTACCGGTCCCTGACCATGACGGACAAGAACGTGACTTGGTCCCCAGGGTGCTGGGCGTTGGTTCAGCCGCACAAATGGCGCCCACTGCTCCTAGCTGCCAGTGGAGAAACGGCCTGGATGGGAGAAACAGGAGGACTGTTTCCAATGTGGCAACTGCTTCTAGTGCATGTGTCTGTGTGTGTGTTATGTGGTCTCAGCAATCGTGTGTGTATGACGGCAAGAACTGTGTGTGGCAAGAAAAAGATAGTTCTCCTTGTAGATGTTCATCGGTTGAATAGTGCTCTGTGTGTGTTGTGATCTGTTATTGACAATAAAATTCTCAGTTTGTCATTCTAAAGTGTTTCGAGCCTGCCTGATGTGACTCTGAAATCCCTGATGTATTCCTGTTGAATATGTTGGAGCTGCTCAAATCTGGAACATGGACTGATGTTAAAACAGCTGCTGTTCTCCTGATAACTCAATTCAGCTTCTCGAAGAAAACTCATGTTAACCCAACATGAGGTAATGAGAACATGAGATGTCACAGAGCACAGAATCGTGTCGCATGTCTGAGTTTTCGTGCATTTGTTTATTTGATTTGAGTTCACAGAGACAAGCACTCATCTTCATCGTCCACTGTGAACAGCAGAAATGATCTCTGGATTACAAAAAACAGCATGACAGTAGTTTATGCTCACCTTTGTTGTCAAAGGTAATCAGACGCAGCTCAGGTGGGAGAGGAAGATGGAAGGAGAAAGAAACGTGTTAGTAAAACCGCCACAACAATCTGTGATTTACCAAACACAGTATGTAGCGCGTTTACGCTCACCTTCATCGTCCAGAGTAAACAGCAGCAGCTCAGGAGGTGAAGAAAGGAAAGAGGAGAGACCAACACTTAAAGGTCAGTTAAACTGCAAAAACAATTTCAAAAAAATAACAAAACACGGTGTATTGCTGGATTACACTCACCTCTTTCATCCAAAGTGAACAGCAGCAGCTACAGTGAGAGAGGAAAACAAGACGAGAGATCAACTCATAATGGTATAATGGTCAGCAAAACAAATAAACAAAAAAGACATTATGAAGGTAGTTTAGCTGCAACCATAAAATTAAGAAAAAAATGAAATTTTGTTGCTGACATGTCTGGTTGTGGAGTTGTGGCCCAAAACGTTAAAGTGCTAATATAGCGCCACCATCTGGTCAGGTTGGTTTAGTTTTTGTTGCCTGAGTAGTGGGTGAGATTTGCAATCTATCAGCCAAGGTTGGCAAATTTAGGTTTTTCGAGTGAATAAGAAAAAATAAATAAATAAATAATAATACAAACAAAAACAAAAGGGTTCCAGCACTTGTGCTTAGACCTCTAACAAGAAGAAAAGACAGACACACGATGGGGGGGGGGGGGGCTGCACAGCTTTGCTACTTGGCCCCCAGTAAGCTGTGAAGTAAATAAACCGGTCTGCTGAAATACCAATCACTCTCCGTCTCTGTCTCTTTACGTGACATATGCAGCGAGACACTGGAGCAGATTCAGTGTCAGTGTGAGCAAAGATGTCATATTCCATCTCAGTGGACATCAAACGTACCCTGGAGTCGCACACATGTAAATAAGAAGCGCGGGAACACGGCGCTCTGTTTGTGGGGAACGTTCAGGCCCGTGTGCCTCTCCGCGTCTCTCATCTCCTACAGCAGTGGTACGTAGACCCTATTACAACATGTAAATGACCCCCTACTGTGCCGTCTAGGAGTACGATATGACATACATGCTCACATGTGCGGAGCAGAAGTCGTATATAGTGGATGAGTAGCCTGCATGTATGTGTGTGTGATGCCTCTGAACTGAACGCCTCTCTGCTCTCTGCGGTTGTGTGTGTGAACATCCACGCATCCGTTTGTGTGTAAGATTCAAGCTGTCAGATTTGGACAGACGCCGTCTTGTCCTGCTACGCGGCAAGTCACATAATTAAGGGGAAATTCTACTTTAAATCAAAGCGTGCACTCGCTATGAATGACACATAACTGTAAGCCGAAGCTCACAGAGACCATACTGAAGTCGTTACCACTTTTTAATGAGACATGCTTATAAAAGGGGTTTTAAACTTAAATTTATCAATGGTTAATGTATAATTTATTCATGATTTATAGGCCAGCAGCCGTCATCGTGAGTTTGAGCTCCAATGAACCAGTGGTTTCACATGGTCTGCAGCTGTAAAAGTACTTTTTTTTTTTCTTTTAAAGCTGCAATAACTAATATTTTTATAATAATTATCACTCAAATGTCCATGTGTAATGTGAAATGGAGACTCAACACTGATGGACCAATAAAGAAATTAACACCCAGCTGCGTTTCCGCTCCGTTTTCACATCTTTTAGCTTACTGTTCTGGTTTAATGGTCCACACAGTGACTGTAAATAAAGATGGACGCGCTTCCTTTCAGTTGTATTCATTAAAAGTTGGCTCACAGGTCTCAGGAGTGCTGCTTCACATCTGGAGAAAAGTTGTGGAAAAAGTTGCACAAAAGCCTTTATGTGGCTCAGAGGAGCTACAACATCACTCGAGGCAAAATCGATTCCCTCATTTCCATCGTAAGTCAGACAGTGTCAGAGGAGTGCATGCTAAACTGGTGTAGTACTCTATTTAACTAACTTAAATCTATTAGTTGCAATTTATTGAACCTTTGTAATGTCGTATCGAGAAGTAATACTGACAGAGACAGCAAATAATTCTGTCACTGTAGTGAGAAATCTACGACAGTTAATGCAACAAAATGAGGGAGAGGCGGCTTTGTTAAAAGCTCAGTCACTCTGAGTCTAGCTGCTTATTTATTACACAAGACCAGGGTTGTAAGGGATTACTTTAAAGTAATAGATTTCAGATTATTAGTTACCCTAGGGCGCTGCAAATTCAAGCAAGAGAACCAATCAAAAGCATCAGAGCAGCATCAAACTTTAGGAAACCGCCTTGACAGAAAATGGCAAAAGAAGACGTGCGCTTTGAAAACACGCAGCGCAACAAAATGAATATTCAATATATAGCCTCAGCTTTTTACAGAAAATATTTCGATGTAACCCCTTTTGTTGTCATTAGCATTTTTTATAAGTAACCATAATAACACATTTTCTCAGCAACTGTAACAATTGACAGTCGATTAAATTACACAGTGCTGTTGCATGTAACTAATTACTCCCCAACGCTGCACGTGAAAAGCTACAAGTGCTGTTGGTAGATCAGCAGCAAAGGGTTTCCCTTGACCAGAGATGATATAAACATAAAGAAATGGAGATTATACACGTCTTTAGGTTCATTTGCAGTTTTATTTATCCTCACCTGAAAGAGAAAATTAGTTTGTCTTTGTTGCTCGCTGGCTGTTTTGTTGCATCTTCCCCCTTTACAGACTTTTCTTCATATTAGTGGTGTTTTTCCCTATTAGGTCAGTGAATACAGTTTGTAATTAGCCCATTATTTTATTCATGGTAGCACTATACCTCCATTAAGGGCTGCACATAGAGCCTGGACTATTTTTTCATCTCTGTTTCTGTTTTCTTTTCATGAGACCATTTTCGGATCCAACTCTGTTTTCAGGAAAGCAGTATCCAAAAGATGGAGCTCTGAAGCAACAAAGTGCCCTAATTGCTATATTGGCTATGACAGCCTTGTTTTTTTTCTTTCATGGCTAACACACTCCATCAACCTTTTCTCCGTCCCCCCACTATGCACTCATCTCTCCTCTTCAGCATTTTGTTTGGTGACAATGGAGAAAAATGGGCAACCTTACCCGGACTTTAAAAAAAAAATCTATTTCTCTTATTTTGCCATCAGAAACACGGGACACACTCTAATTTATTCT
>JAQFJB010000015.1:8445739-8475483 GCA_029874875.1 Naso minor
CTAAATTGGGGCCCAGCTTCAAAGAGTAAGTTTTTTTTTTTTTTTTCCCGAGTTATCATTGCCTTCACAGAACATGCAGCGAAGCTAGCGAGGCTAGAGTGAAATGCAAATGGGTCTCTTGGCCTACATAACTGTCTGATAGGGAGGAGATGTAGAGATCCTCTAATACGTCTGTCTTGTCAGCACGACGCTGCAGGAGTGCTGACACCTCTTTAAATAAAAGCAGAGGCCTCTCAAAGTCCCTCTGTTTGCAGTTTAAGTAATTTGCTGCTCCCCTTCGCATCCCTTTTTCACCGCGCCGCCATGAAGAAGCGTCTGCTTTTCTGCATTTTCTGAAGCTCAGGCACAAAGCAGCGTTTGTCACGACAGAGTCGACCGTCCTGCCCCCTCGGGTCGAACGCTACCACCGTCCAAAATAAAAACCAGATGACTGGCTGCCTCATGCATGACCTCCTTTCGGCATGTCTTTGATTTCTGTTCAGGATGTCATCATGCACTTAGGCGCTCTCTTTCCTTGTGATTTATCGTATATAATGAACGGATGAATCACTACCGTCTCATTAGTATGTTTTGCTTGATGTGGGATCAAGAAAAACTGTCACCTGAGGCTGATTATGATCTTTTCTTTTCTTTTTTTTTTTAATTTAAGAGCAATTACGGCCCAGTACAAACATATTCTGCACATCCCATCTCCTTCATGTGTCGCAGTGGAGTAGATTTTCACTAATAGAGCCAGTTCAATAACCGAGAGGTGAAAGAGGAGACGGGTGACCAAATATTGCTGTAAGGCAGAACAGCAGGCCTAAACAGAGCTGCCTCTGTTAACCCAATCAGATGGTTATTATCTTAGCACTTAGGCCTTCGCTGCCGGCCTCCATCTGGATGCTGGAGGAGCGTGTGTTTGTGTGTGACTATTGATTCCAACAGGAATTTCTGTGCCTAATGTAACAGCCTATTCTTTCTGACATTAATACCGTGTTGTTCCAAACAGCATTTGCTCCACTCACGCCGTCTATTATGCGGCAGCTAATGGAGTCCCACGATGGGAAATTAGAACGTTACGAGAAGGGTTTAAGCAGGGCCAATTCTATTTCCTTGAAAGGAGGAGGCGAAAGAAAACAGTGGATCTTAATCACAATGTCGTTATTATTGGGCTTTTAATCCGCAGATTAAGGTCAGGTGAAGACAAAGTTTATCAAAGAGAATGCAAGCTGTTTAGGTGCGAGCAGCCTTGCTAAAAACGGAAAATGCGTTTACATGAAGAACTGAAAGCATGCCAGGCTGCTAGTTGTTCACTTCCTGTTGCTGCTAAGCCCGAAGCAGCCACAAATTTCAGAAATTCAGCCATAGTTTGAGTGTTTGTAGCACAATTTCAGAGTCAAATTTGCCTCAACAGACTGTCGTCAAATTCCACGTGCTCTGGGTGCACTGCAGGGCTGCAAGCTTCTTGCTAAAATGTGAATCACTTTTTCCTCCCTGAGGATTGAAATCATGATTCTAACTTTTTAAGCAAAGCATTTTCTTGCAAACAAGCTAATAAAAAAAATGTGCTTTCTACTCGAGGCTTTCAGCAGGCGTAATTCAAAATGAAGTGCTGGACTTGAACTTTAAAGTCTCTTGTCTGGCAGATGGGATTTTTTTTCGATGTGGTTCCCTTGTCCTTCACTGCTAACTTGCACTGGATTTTGTGGTCACGTTGGAGGTCGTTATAAAGATTCGTAGCGTTACCTTGCAGTGCTGCGACGACGCCAAAGCATTTCTTGCAGATGATTACTCCTTGTGCGTCGTCTAAACTCGAAAAAGTTCCACGTGGTCACAGGGATTTTTCTCAATGAAGCTCATTGTTTTCATTTGCCTGCCTCCTCCCCTCTTGTCTACATGTGACACTGCTGATGCCACGTCTGGTTACTGTAGCAACGGCGAGTGACAGCGGTGCTTCGTAAATGAGAAAGAGAAAGGAGGGAGGTGACTGAGTTGTATGACTGAATCGCTTTGTTTTATATTGTGTGTGTTTGACTGATGTTGCGGTTTCAGGGGCGCCAGCGCGCCGTTGTCATGTATATGGGAGGCCGAACCGCCTCAAAAATTTGCACCGTGTAAACTTGGCATTAGTGGCATTTGTACCATTTCAACCATTTTCTTCTAGTTTGTCTGCTCAAGTTTCATTAGTTTTGTAAGACCCGCTCTTGTATTTCCAAAACAATAATGTAAAACACTTCACCTTCTTTGGTTTTGCTTTAAATGACAAAATAAGCACAATTCCAGCTTACAAGCTTAAACAGTTTTTGCCTTATAACAGGAAGCTCAAGTCAAACTCATCTTGTGCTGCAGACTGGAGGGGCTGGAAAAGCTGCCCCTGATCCCTCACACACTTCACTGACAGCGAAACTCTGGCTAACCCCTTGGCAAATATGTCATAAACACACACACACACACTCGACCCCTCTCTCACTCTCCCGCCTCCTCCCGATGCACCCACTGACCTCGCACTCCACCACCTCTGGCCTGTGCTCGAGGAACCGACGCCACCAGAAATATCTCCTCTGGTCCAGATTTGCTCACGATCTGATGGCTAATGTTTGCCTGAGACAAATTCAGTAGGTGCTCAAATTATGACTCGCGACGGTTTTGGCCAGACTGCTGAATTTTCTGCCACAGCGGACAAACAGGTCATCGACGCCGCAGCTAACAGAGGGCTCAGCCATTGACACAGATGGTGTGGCAGTGTGCATGAGCCAGAATGTGTTTACAGACAAATCATAACGTGAAGGAAGGAAGGAAGACGACTTAGAAAACCAGCAAATATTAAGGTTGCTCCAGTACCAATACCATTTTTGAAAACGCCTGCGGTCCTGCCTGAAATGTTCAAGTCAGGACCCTGCTACTTCCCTGCAGCATCCTGTCCACCCACATGCAAAATTCAAGCACTCTGTCGTGGTTAACCAGGCAGTTTTAGGTGCTTATGTTACTGTCCTATAAAACTGTTTTTCCAAAACATCAACTTCTATGACTTACGAAAAACCAGCCAGTTTTTAGCTTTGTGACGATGCAATTTCAGATAATCCAAAGGGTTTTAAATGACAAGACATGAGAACTTTCTTGACCCATGAAGCAAACCTTCTTCACTGTACTTAAGAAATACAAAATCAAAAACCAATATCCACTTTTAAAGTTAAAAAAAAAGTTTCCAAAATATTCCAACACTGTTGCTTACAACTCTTCAGTTCTTTCTAGACAATTATGCCAATCTATTTTATCTCCACGCTTAATCATTTTATCACAGGGTTTATTACGATCATATACAATGGTAAAAAGCAATATAATTAAGAATGCCATCTTAAAAACGCAAGCTTATTGCTGACGTCACTGCTGGCTGTAAGCAACAGAGCTGCATGTGCACTCACCGAATCCCGTCAAAAAAAACATAATAAATGTTCCTTTTAAAAGACAAGAAACTCACTGAATGTTCAGTCACGTCCGCTGACGTTCCGACACTAAAACAACAACAGCTCATGACCCGGAGACAGCTGTTTGTTGCCAGCTGTTTGTTGAGCCTTTTCCAGGTTATTTGCTGTTTCACTTTGTGTTTTAGTTTCGCTACATAAGAAGACACTATTAAAAATTCAGTGAGTTTCCTTTAAAAACCAGCATTTACTGTGATATTTTGATGAATTCGGTGAGTGCCAATGCAGCTGTTTTCTACTAGCAGGGACGACAGCCACGAGCTCGAGCTCTGAGGACTAAACCATTCGTCGTAATATCGCCGTTTACCGTTGTATATAATCCTAACCTAACGAACCCCATGACAGGGCTAACTGTGCAAAACTGAAAAAGCTGAACTTCTGCTTTAGAGAAAGAAATCAAGTAAGATGTTGTAAGACAGTTTTAATTTGGAGCAGGTCTAGACCACACTCAATAATAAACCACTCAAGTTTTATTATGTTTTTGGGTTGACAGAGCCTAATAAAACTGAAAGCTGGTGCTGTAACACATCCAAAACCTCCACTGCAGACGCTGCATCAAGAGGTGAAGTGTTTGTGCGAGGACGAAAAGCTCTGTAGAAATTAGTTGCACTGATGCAGGTGCAGTATTTTTCCGGTGCTTTTAAGCGTTCTGCTTCGACAGTCAGGGCAGTCTTTACCTCTTTTATTTTGACGTATTTTAAAAGCTCTAAAGGATGTCTCTGGACCTGAGAGGAGATATTCCGGTTGCTGTTCAAATGATTTGCTCTTTAAAACATCGAACTGGCGACGTGCGACATCCAAAAGAGTACAAAAGCAGCAGCACAGAATGCTGCTGATGTTTGGACTGCTTGCTTACATTTGTCGAGTACATTGCATGATGAGCACACAGCCCACGGGACAGCTGATGGACTCAAAATAAGCACTGTGTGCTTGCGAGTGTGCTGCTGTAAACAAATCTCATCTCGCTGTTCTGTGATGATTGTAAGATCATTGTGAAATAGGTTATTTTATGCCCTGTTGAACACTCTCGCAATCTAGGTGTAGGTGTGTGTGTCAGGCTTTCTATCAGCGAGTTAGAGGCTGCTCATGGGAGCTCCTCCAACCCGATGATTAATGTTTCTCCCTGCCTGTACATGCTACCGCTAAGTGTGTGTGTGTGTGTGTGTGTGTGTGGAAGAGAGAGAGACAGATGGCCCTGCACGTCCTGTGGTTTATGGCACCTTCTACAGTTCGCTAGCCACACTATACCACATTCTCCTCTCGCACACAGGCCTGCCTGCACACACACACACACACACACACACACACCCTCACACACAAAGAGCAGTATGTCATGCATCAGTGTCACGGCAGTAATTACAGGCTTATCACGTCGCCATAATCTTGAGCCACAGTGACGTGATAACAGCCAGCTTCATTGTCCCCAATGTACACTCAGTGTTTGTGCGCCGTGCGAGCGCTCAAACGAGTAACCCGGGCGACTGAGTCGAGTATGTGTGGCTTTTGAGAGGATGTAATTATTTAGATGGGGAGTCTTTTGCACATGCAGGACATTTGTTTATAGATTTGTATTAATCATTACTAGTGATGCACTGAAACGAAAATGAAACCCAAAAAATAATGAAACACTTGGCCAGAGAGCAAATACCAAAAACGTGTTTTCTTTGTTTTTTTTCTTTCTGCACTTTTTCTTTTTTATTGCCAATTTTCCCACCATTCTATAAATTAAATAAATGTGCTTTAGTCATGCTTTTTAAAGAATAAAATTTTTTTTTTTTTTTTTTTTTGCTTTGGCACTGTCACTGGCCAAACTTTTTTGCCCCTTCAAAGACGTCCGCCATGGATGGTGTTATAACTTCACTTAAGGAAAATGTTTATTTCACAAAGATTCATTAGTTTATAACACAAAAACCATGTAAGATTACACACTAAACAGTTCATGTAAAACACTGAGTTAAAAGAGGACTGTACACTTCATTTGATATTTAATGTGTCAATTACAAGTGCAGAGAATAATTTAGAGGTTAGATGCGCTGAGTTAACTGTTAGGTCTTGGTGGACTTCATTACCCATGATGCTCTCCAAACGGAAGAGAGAGAGAAGTTTTTGTTTCCTGTTTATAACTCCGGTAACCGTGCTGTTGTAAGCAGCTGAGTTGTACGTCACAGTCAAGAGCTAACGTCACATGTATCCCCCTTTTCACTCATGAAAGTGACGTCTGACTTTAAGAAATGTCACGTGCCGTCTGTATATGGGGCGCTTGCTCTACCGACTGAGCCACCAGGCGCCCCGTGCCGTCATCTTAAAGGTTAAAGAATAAGCTGCAGCAGATGGAGCGGGTGTGCTGGGACTAACGTTAGGAGGAACTTTTTCATTCGCAGCTGCTGCCGTCTCGTTTCCGTACTCCTTGTTTAGTAAAAATTATTCGGCCTTTTAACTTATTCAGTCAAACACCAAAAGTGCCTTTTTTGTTATTTTCAGCCGAATATTCGGTGCATTTTTAATCATTACTGTAGTAATATAGTTAATTACATAAATTTTGCCACTCTACTCACAGATCCAGCTTGCAGACTCAGTTCATATAAACTGTTTATCAGCATTTATTGCCACCTACTCTAAAGATTATTCGTCATAATCACTCACGGCCCAAGAACTGTTCCAAAACTGAACAACGCACGTGACCAACACTATCTGAGATCACCTGCATGTGTTATTAATCCTTGTAGTCTTCTGAGGATGTCTGAGATTTGAACTTTTGGCAAAAGTGTTGCATGAAACAAACTAAACTCTGGTATTTTTATCATGAGCGCTTAAGGCGATGAAGACACGAGATTCTGAGGAGAGTCATGTGTTGCTCTCGGCTAGTTGCACCTCCTGTGTAATCAAACTGGGAAATTAACACTGACATTAACACAGCAGCAAAACTGTGGTACATTTTTGTTTAAATGAGGTTTCTTCTTTCGGCACATGTTGCCTACTGTAGATTCACATTTGTTTCTGATTTAGTTTGATTTTTGGCCCGATAAAAGGCTGTAAAGTGTGGAGGAGTTTTAAATCTTACAAAAAAAGCCAATAATGCGTCTCATTGAGACGTAAGGATCGGGTCTCTGAGTTTATTGCCAAAAGGAAATTCTGTATTCAAGTCTTGAATGAATAAATGTGTGCACAGGCAATAAAGCAATATAGAAGTACAGATAATTCCTGCTTTACACAGCGCGTTTAAATGGATACATTTTTCTTCAGGCAGCATTTTAACGCGTGCATATATTATATTATATTACTGTTGCCTGGCAGTGGGACACATTTTTACCGATGCACTTCTTTTTGGAGAATAAACAGATAGAAAAGAGAGAGAATGAATCCTTTCCTCTTTGCATAAGGAGGTCTGTGTTGCATTCTGAGCCCAAATTTAGAATCCACCATCCAGTCTAAAGATCAAATTAGTCTATTTACTCTGCCACGGCTCACAGTTTGTTTCACATGATCTCTAATGGCTCCGGCAGGCTGATCTGTATCTTATATTTATAACGGACAGCCGCTGCAGCCAATCACTTATTTCCTGCAAAAGCTTGGCGACGATTTGATGTCCACTGTTAACAGCTGCTGTGTTTTTCCATCATTGTAAACTTCATATCTGTGGTTAGGACTGGGGCGATATGGCCTAAAAATAAAATCCCCACTTTTGTCATACCATATTGGATTTTCGATGTTAATCGTTGTGGGGGGGGTTTTGTAAACTACAAAAGACAAAGGAATTATTTTTAATCTCTTGTTTTCATTTCAAACAAACATGAATTTCCCTATTGGGAATAAAGTGCAAACCTAGCTTTAACCAAACTAAACTTTCTTTTAAAATAAAGATTTGAGTAAACAAAGATGAAGCCTCCAATCTGGGATTAATAAAGTGCCAGAACCAACTTTCACCAAACTTCACTTGCAAAAAATAAGACACCAGAGTCGAGAGAAAGCTGTAGGCTACCGTATTTACCCGAGTTAAAGGGGAAATTGATTTCCCAATTTTAATTTTTTTACATTTTCCGAACAAATTAATTCGAATTTCAATTTAAAATCGATTTACTGCCCAGCCCGACCAGTGATGGGAAGAAATTTGATGATGGATTTTTTTTTTTTTGGACTAAAATGCACATCTACAAAATAATTTGCAGCTTAATTGGTAATAGAAACTATTAACTGCAGCCATATTTATAGATGCCTGCCTCGACTATTCCTCTGCTTTAAGGTTATTCAATTTATACATAATATTAATTTAAAAAAAAAAAACAGGTATAATACACTAGACACTCTGAACTACATCGCATTGAGGGTTTGGCGAAAACCAGCTGCAGTTGTGTCAACTGCACGATTACATCCCAGTTTTTTCGAGTGAGCACTGCACATGAACTGTGAGGGCGAACCTGTGCGGAGGATGATGAAACAATATCTAAAAGCCAAACGCTGACAGGTTCCCAGCCAGCGGAGAATGGCTCGTGCTTGTTTAGACGCGGCTGACAAAACCTGCACATCAATCAATCTGTCCCCAAGAGACGCCCTGGGTTAAGTTCAACTCCGAGAGAGAGAAAGGGAGAGAGAGGGAGACGCAGTGAGGGGGAGACAGATGTAAAGCAAACATGAAATAGCTGTGAGAGAGAAGAGATAAAGGTGGGGAGAAAGCGAACAGAAACAAGAGAGCTAACGGCAGAGAGAGAACTGATAGGAGCATGTTAGAGCTCACTGTGATGACCTGCAGAATAGAACGGCGCTCCTGAACGCACAGCGTGCACGCAGTGAGCGTTTCACTGGTGGGGCCTGACTTGCTGGAGCTCAACTCAGCGAACAGATGCAGGTGGTGTAGGCGAGACACCAGAGAAGGTCACACACACACACACACACACACATACCGCTCTATTACACCTAGTAGTATCTGGCTAAGGGCGGCGTTTAGATTTTTTTTTTTTTGTTCAACAGCTGTCTGTCAGCACCACATGGCATTTTCAGCTTTTACTCCCAACAACACACAAGAGCTTCAGCTCTGACACGTGCCTCACCTCCCATCGTACAGTTTAAACGTTAAGACGACGTTCTAATCCAGGATAAGTCATAATGGGCGCCCCTCCTTCAGTGTCTCGCTCATGGATGCTCTGCCTGGGCCTTTTTAGCTGATGCAGGAATCAAACCTGTGACCTTGCGCTTCTCAAACAGCCTCTTTTTACGAACCACACCACTGTGCTGTGACTTTCATCCATCACGCTTGGCTTCAAGGGCTGGGACTGAGCCCAAAGAGCTGCAAGGTGATAAAAATGTCTCTCTAGGGATGTTCTGCAGATTTTTTTTTAACCTGCTTCGGTGTCATTATAATGTGGGTAGTTTGCGCAACTGTCTCTTCACCCAGAGCCGCCTGCTCATTTTGCAGGGCTGTTGTTTGAACTAAAGACTGCACTGTTTTTTTTTATTCACCACCAGCACAGAAGTCAAATTGAGAAAAAGCTTTGCCTCTTCCTTTTCTCTCAGATTGAGAGAAAGATCAAAGTCTTGCCTAAAACGTTTTCAGATCCACATTTAAAGTGATGTTGAGCGGTACTACAAACGCTTGTGAAGAAGCTGACATACTGTCTCCTGCTCCGTAACAAAGCACTGCCCAACTAAGACTACATTACCCACCAGCGGAGCATCTACTGGTCCAGTGCATTGTGGTTTGTGGAGTTGCACCACCAATAACCCGCTTTTGGAGGCAGTATCGGAGCCGAGTCAGAAGTGGAGCCGAGGTCAGGCGACGCGTGTGTGAATGGGAGAGCTGGTGCTGCCGGTCAGGTTGAAGGCATTTATCTTGACAGAGGGGAAATAAGCCTAAACTTAAAATGTATGACTTTTTTCATCCATCATTGCTGGAGTTTTTCTACCATCCTTACCCTGTGTAATCACTTCTTTAACTGTTTGTGGTCTTTTTTAGAATTCCTGTACGAACCTTTCTCTCAAACTTAAGTGTCGAGTTTGACTCAGTTGTGTGAAAGAAACGGACGAATGAGCGAATGGACTTAAGTTTCACTTGATGCAGCGTAACGCCGTGGAGAGAGAGAGAAACAAAAAAGTCAGGTGGGCAGCAGCCTGCCAATCTGTGAAAACTCAGTATACATGTTTTTTTTAATCATAAAAGTACACGTGTACATGACAAAAATAGCCCACTGTAAACATGTAACCTAGAAGATTTTTGTACACAACCTTACACACGATTGTGGCGCATGTCGGGCATTTTCAAGCTAAACGACATAAGTAACCCTGTACTACACGCATTTAAAGACTGTTACATTATCATTTCTAGCATTTTTCGACAGTTTTTACACAGTTTAATCGCTTATTTATCTGCTCGTGGCCAGTGTTGAGCGTTTATCTTAACAGATGAAGCTGACACTGATGCTGCTAAAGGTCACACTTGTGATGCCTCCTTTGAATCTGTGACCCCGGCTCGCTGTATAAAATGACAGACTGAAGCGGCTTAAAGACGCGCCACTCGGTTCTGTGTAAATAACGTTAAATTAACAGACGGCGGAATATTGGCGAGCCTTCAACACAGCCCTGACTTGGAGTCTCTGTGTAAAAACTCCTATAGTCACACGCTTTTACTGTTTTTCACTGATTGTGTTGAACCAATTTCAAAAATATTTACTTGCTGTCTTCCTACTGCAGAGAGAAGACCTTTAAGGTAATGAGGCCGTACGACATGTTGTATTTCCAAACTCTTCTGAGACAGCTTTAATTTAATACCGTAAGCTAACAGCTTGCCGTAATAGAGAAAAACATATTTCTCCACTGTAATCTGCAAAAGTGACTGCATCAGGTTTGCAGTCAGAGAGAATTTTCTCTGAAGTTCGGTGCAGGTCTCACTTGTGTTGCCTCGAATTTGACTTCCTCGCTGCACGAGTTTCCGAGCCGCTGACAGAATTAGCTGAACGTCAGCCAGCTCCCTCTTTGTCACTCTGTCTCCCTCTTCCATTTCACTCCTCCGATAAGCAAGTCCAATCCTGCTGATGTATCCCTGTCTTCACTCAAACTCGACAACGCGCTCTCAATCAGCTGCCAGCTTCGGGTCCCTGCAGTAGATCATCTCTCCACATCAGAGGGATCTAGGCTCTGCTAAACCTCACCATGAAACATTAATCTTTATCTCCTGACGGCTATCTACATGCATTCTCTCTTCCACGTCAAATACTTCTCTGCCGTGTCCTAAAATGTGCCCTTTTTTTTCCCAAGCATCCATCACCTCTAGTTCCTCCTGAAAAAAGACAGACCCCTGTCGGGAAAAGTAGCATTTTATTGAGTTTCAATCCATGACAACTGATGAGCAGATTGGAACCGCTGGACGTCAAACCTGTGACCTTCAGGCTATGGGACACTTCTCCAATCACTGGACGCTCCATGCAGCATCAAGCATTAATTCATTACTTCACAGTAATGGCTCAGTCATGCTTGTTTAGTAACCAGCGAGGAAATTCGCCTTGCCCTACATTTATATTCTGCATGTCGTTTGCCCTTTAGCACCTTTGGCTTGCTTGCTGAGAAATCCACTTGTCTGCTGTGTTCGGGCCTTAACAGCTGCGACCACCTGTGTGGCCATTTTGCTGCAGCATTACCCTGCGTATGGCGCAAGTGTGTGTTTGTGCATGGCAAGAGCATGAAAACACCATTTCAACACCACCGCAGCGCTGCCGTTAGGGAAGACAAGTGGGTTATTAACATTAAATAACACCTTGTCACGGACATTTTCTAAATTTGTCGCAGAGTGTCAGGGGCGTAGCGAGGAATTCTGTGTCCTTGTGTCCTTGCCAACTCCCCCCCCCAAAAAAAAATGCCCAGATGGGAGAGACAAAGGGTGTCACAGCTTTTGTTGACGCGAGGACTCAGACAGGTTCTTGGCGAAGCCGCGGGCCGCTTGTTTTCGCGGAAGCGCACAAAGGGTCCCTGGAGTGTCCTCTCTACAATCAGCGCTCGATTGCGATAAGCTGAACCCAACAACAGCGTGTCTGCCGCTCCGTCTCTGTGTTTGTGTGAGCGGCAACTGCGCACTTGAGCGTGCATTGAGAGTGCGCGCTTGTGTACCAATGTGTTTGCAGCCATGTGTAAAATTTGCATGTTGAGTGCATCTGCATGTGTGTGCGTCTGATGACAGCAGGCTGATTAAGCTGTTGCATAGTAATGAGCTATGGCTGTCTGTCTGGCAGCTGCTCTGACAACCTCTTTTCACAACTAGCCCTCCCACACAAAAACACACATGCATGCAAGTGCATGCACCGACATGAGAAATACCACAATTGTGAAAGGGCATCAGAGCTGACAACTGCGCGGATGCCTCGCTGCTGTTCTTGTTAAATCGCTGGAAAAGTTGTGCTAATGCATTAAATCGTAATTGGCAATGCATTAAAGAGGGAGAGCAGCTACCACAGCTCCCTGAGCCAGAGCTGCACTTCCTCCCCTTCACCCTTTGTTGTGTTTTCATCCTGATAATGATTGCCACTCAGGAATAACAGTCATTTCCTGCTTCAAATCGCTGATGTCAGGACGAATATCAGCCACATCAAAGAGGACGCTGAGTGTGTGTCACTACACGCTGTGTATTTGTACTCTTAAGTGTGTGTGTGTGTGTGTGTATTAGAGGCATCTAGTCCCGTCTCCCCCCCCCCCGTCTGTTACAAATATCTCCGGGGCAACAAGATGGATGTGTGTGCTTAAAGAGCAAGCCATCCCTCTCCCTCATTTTACAGAGGTCAGTGTCAACACCCGGGCGAGATCATGGAGACTAATGCATCACTCAGGAAATGTGAAAAGAGGATTAAGACGTGTTGACTCTGAGGAAAAACAAATAAAGTCGTTTTTATTTCTCTGGCAAACAAATAGAAAAATAAAACAAAATAAAATAAGAATGAACGCAACTGTCGCCCTACTAGCTTGTAGCATGCTTGTTTATGTTTACTAAACTGCATACTGAGTTGTAACAGCGGGAAGATTATAATGTGTGGAAAATATAGGCCACAATTATATTTGTGTATGATTATCATAATCATGGCATGAATTATCTAATAGTTTAAAGGAAGAGGGTGGCAGTGAGATTAAACAGCCTTTCATTTTGCTGAGGTGGCCCCCAGGGACACCCCCCCCCGTGACACCATAGGTAATGTATATATTTATATATCCATCTTACCTTGTTGATGTCCCCTTCCTGACATCACACATCATGCACTTAAAAGCTTCTGCCGTGTTCTTGTACGTGCACACGCTGCAGTCCCAAAATCCCTCGTCAGAGGAGGGCTTCGGTTGACGCTTCGGCCTTTAAAACAACAAATGGGAAAACAAAAAAAAAATGAGGAGAAGAAGAAGAAGAAGAAGAGAAGAAGAGAGAAAGGGGGGGGGAATTAAAGAACACGAAAAGAGGAGGCAGGAGAGGAGAGGAAAGGGGGCGAGAGGAGACACGAGTGAGTTCAGCTTCGCATCCACGAAAGCTATCGATAGCAAACATCTGGGTAAGCCTAAAGGATTTAGGAAATCATCTGCAAGCGCGCTGTGATCCGACACTGTAATTGGCGATGAGGTTTTAACACCCGCGCGCGCGCACACACATCAACACGCGCACAATAAACACATGCAGAGAGAGAGAGAGAGAGAGAGAGAGAGACCGTGGAGAAAACCCATTTTTTCCCGTGCGCTTGTCGATGTCCGCTCCCTTCTCCTAGCCTGAATATCTCGGGCACTCCGACTCGGCCGTTACCTTGTGGGACTCCTCTTGTCGCCCATGCCAGACCTGGGTTTATCTGGAGGTGCTGAGACGAGCAGAAGTCGTGTTATTTCCGATAATTTGAGCAAATAAGCGATGCGCCTGTGCCGCTCGGCTTCCAGCTGTCGTGGAAACTCCGCTTGGGAAATGCACACGTGACTCGCTGCGGCCAATTAGAGGCCGGGTTACTTCTCGAGGCTGACATTCCTCTTGATGAATCTATGCCGCTTTCACGTACCTGCTGTAAGGTCGTGCTTTTCAGTTCTAACGGTGTTATATATTCAAATTGTTTTGTTATTTTCACAAACGTGACCGGTTAGCACGCCATTCGTCTCCTGACTTTTCAATAAACAAAGAAAGCGAAAAAGAAAATACTTCTCATGCGGCAGATGCTTGATTCCCTTCGAGTTTAAAGAACATGAAAACAGAAATTACTGACGTTGACGGGCAGCTGAACTATGTACAAGTCAAATTTATGCATATTAAATTCTCAGTTGTCGGAGAGAAAAATCATCCGTCACAGCACTTCCCTCCTCACCCAGTCTCCTAACATGAGCCCTAAAGAGTTTTAATCTCCGGCAGCACATGAACGCAACAAAACCATCCTACCGCTAATGTTGCGACTTCAGTAATGTGTTAACACAGCCCCCGCTCATATCAGCTCACCGTTCTGGGAATCCTGTCATATCCCTCATCGCATCTGACTCTCAGACTGCAGAAACGCTGCAGCAGTTCAGACAACAGGCTCAGAAAACATCGGGGAATCCCCTCGCTTTGTTTGCGTGCTGACGCAAGCGAGCATCAAAAGCCACATTTCCAGGCGAACTGGGACTTTGATTTAAAACTGCTGGTAGCTGAAGGTTGGGGGCTGATCTCAAACCTTTTCATACTAAGAGGGAGAAGCAACTGACTGTCCATTAACTCCAAAAGATGCAAGGAAATCCCCAACTGCTGCGGCATAACTGTTGCAACATTCATTGTCTAGGTCACTGCAGTTAGTTCACACTAATTTTTAATTTGTGATGACCGCCCATTCCATTTTGATGCTTGATTCATGCTCAATTCCAAATAAATAGCCAGTTTGATCATTTTATTTGATTGTTTTGGCTTCTGATCATGCAAAAATAAAACAACCCGACACATTTGTCACCACTGTTGACATTTTATAAATAAAAAAATCATAAAAAACAATAATCCAACCTGTGAATTGATCACTGATTTTTTTTAAAAATGGCTTTCGGCATCAGATGTGTTCACTTTTCTAATGACCTTTTTCTTCAGCATTCTTAATTTGCGTCTGCCGTTAAAAATGGAACCAACATTTTAGCTGTCAAGAAAAAAGGTTTTATTGGGTGTCATTTAAAAACACCACACAAACAACTCATCAACCCAAGAACAGTACTTTTAGAAACATAAAAATGTCTCAGTTCTATGTACAAGAAGATAACAACACAACTTGATAAGTGTAAATGGAAGCATACTTCTAAAACATCCCTGCTTTCATCTAATAAAATGTACAAAAATAAACTAATATTTGACCAGCAACTTTTTGGATGTATCCAAACTGCATTTTCTCAGTCGCTGAGTTCCTCCTCATCACTGAAGTATGCGCTCTTTTTGATCCTGGGTTTCTTAGAGTCTGACGATGTTGAAGTGTGCGCACCCTCCTCTTGAGACAAGAGCGTCTGCTTCCTCTGTGTCTCCTCTTCCTCCATGCGGGCTTGCTGGAGTGAAACAAAAGCCAAAAAAGAAACATGACAATGCTGTAAGAGAATAAAATGTTTTAAATGCATACATAGCCCCTTTTTTTTGTGGCTGTATGTTACATTTCAGTGAATATTTTGCAAGTATGTTTTGGTCACAATGCACAAATGTGTAAAACTTTAATTTTAACTGGATCAGACGCAAAATCTTCCATCGAATTTTTACACTGACTGCTTAGATTCCACACACTTACCTGAAAAGCAATAGCTTGACTCAGACTATCTAAGGTTGGGTCCTCTCCCTCTTCCTCACTCTCCTCTTCTTCTTCACTATAAGGGAGAATATGAGGGAATTACAAAAATTACACAGTCTACTACAGCCTACGACATTTCACAATCTAAAAAATACTTACACGTGCTCAGGTTGTTGAGCTTTTCTCTTCTTTTTCTTTTCTTTCTTCTTTGGGGGTTCTCTTTCTCCCAGAATGTTTTTGGGGCATGCGTAGCTCAGATGACCTATATCCTGTTATTTGATATTTTTTGAAGGACAGGGCAAAAATTGGAGTATGCTCTCAAGTGTAATGTGTAACTTAAAAAAAACTGAGAATTTCAGGGGACAAAGAATATTTAATATGCACTGACCCCACATTCGTAACATTTAGATTTGTCTGTGTAGTTCCGTCTCCTTATGAACTCAGTTGCTCGCCCGTTGTCTATGGCGATGCTCGCCTTCACCGTTCTGCCAAACAACTGGGAGACAAACACGACTGTGAACTCTGACAAGTGAATATCCGCTGAGGGAATATGAGTGAAAAAAGAGACTGCAGGCTGTTCTAAATGACATAAACTGCATAAAAATGAAGTGTTTTAGTGTGAGTTAGACTCACCTGTTTGTTGTTCACAGCTCTTACACAGTTATGAGCAGATTCTCTGTCCAGAAAGAGAACGAACGCCACTCCTTTACTCTGGCGAGTGTCTTTATCTTTCACAACTGTAACCCTAAAGCAAGAATGAGTCATTAATACCTGCTTCAAAACTTGTAACAACTATCACACATTATTAGAGGCAAGTCTTTCGCAAATAGTTACATGTTAGGTGCACCTTGACTACTTTACTTGATTGACACATTGCTATAATTAGGGTAATAAATAATACAAAATAAATTAAGACAGAGTAATCACTTACTTAACAACTTTTCCATACTTGGTGAATAGCTGAAACGGGACAAAGTGATCTGACTCAGTGAGGAAAAAGCATTCTTATGGAAATTTCCTATGTCATAACACTGAAACATTTTAACAGACAACTGTAACGTTAAAAGGCTAACGCACCTTGTGTAGGTCATTGTTGGTAAGAGAGAAGGGCAGGTTAGACACATACACAGTGCTTTTGCTTGGTGCTAAACCCCCACTCATGCTGAACGCATGTGACACCCTAGAAACAAACAAACAAACAAACAGAAACGACAGAAATATCAACAAAAAGTCGAATGCATGACCAGTTTTCTAGCTGAAGTCCACCAAGCTAGCTAGTTAATACGGCGTTTTACGTTTTAACGTTTATCCAAGAAGCTGAGTGCATTTACCAATCGACTTACCAACAAAGCCTCCACTGTTTGAACGATGTTAAATTTGTTTTAAGGTTGCAAAACTCCAGTTGCAAGCTGCGAATGTCTGGAAAACAGAAACAAGCGTACGTACGCCTGTACGTCGCAACTTGATGACGTAAGCGTTCCTCTCGACCAATAAAACAGAGCTAACCATGTCGCTAAGTGATGGGCTAGGTTAACTACACGATAAAGGAAGGTGAGATTGTTTTGCTAATTTGTGTAGAATAAATTGCCTTTCTGGTGTTTATTCATCACGTGCCTATGCCCAATGCGCCATATTTCGCCGTGTTTTTATATTTGTCATTTATGTATGTCAGTGCAGATTAGTTAAGTTGCCCTAAAATTATATAAAACGTGCGGATGTTTGCAGCATACACGGAGGCTAGCTAGTTAGCTATGCTAGCAGCCCATAGAACTACAGTAGTAAATAAATTCAGCATCACAGAAAATCTTTTAATGGTTTTTGTGGCTTATCGCGTAGTTTTCTCGGTTGACTGTTACAAGCCGAAGTTCCCTCTGCATGCTGAATATGGGGTTGTTACAAAAACAGAAATTCATCCGTACGTCAGTCTGTTCTGCTGAGAGAAACCAAAGCCGGCACAACACCGGTTGTTGATGGGAGCAGGGGGTGATGTCAGTCTTACCATTGTTCAGATTTTTTTGCACTTGTGACAGAATAGAGTGGATTGTACATCCCAAACAACTGAGAAAGATGTGCCTGTTTATCTTTTGTGGAGCTGTTTATTATAATTGATTTTCAAAGCAGTTAATCGAATATTAGCTGTTATGTTTTAACGCTTTTATTGAAAATCCTTTTTCCAGATTGTGTTGAAGATCCCGTTTTCTCTATCACCCAGACTGACAGAAGTCCTTGTATTTAAAAGTAAGTTAGCTAACACTTGTCCAGACAGTGTATTTATTGATCTGTTGTTTTTCTCTTTACGCCAAGCAACCTTAGTGGAAGTACTGAATCATGATGACACATATTGTAAGATTTCTCAGGTGACACATGTCAGAATTGGAGGAATTTTTTAAAATATTACTCCAATTCTGACTTCTAAATAATTTTGAACATTTTATGAGTTACCATTATTGCAAGAGTGCTTTTAGTGTTCACTGTACCTCACCGGAGCCAAAACAAACGTGTTTTTCCATAAGAAGACAGACAAACACAAATCCTTTTTGCCCAATTCATCGTGAAATTTGTTGACAAATTTCAAATCTTCCCGATCATGATAATGTGATTGCTGCCCAAAGGTGTTGGCACAACCTAACTCAAACGACGACGCATCAGTGATTACAGACACCAGTTTTTATTATTTTGTGGGACCGCTCTGGCGCAGTTGCATAAATATTCCACTTTTTGCCTTTTGCAGTGACCTACAGGAGAGACAGGAGCATAAGAGAGGCATATGATGAGCGTTTTTTAACAGAGAGACCGGTGAGTCTGCTGCAAAATGACTTCAGTTTATTTTTTTGTCTTGAGATCACATTTAACCTTGTTGTATCACCTTTAAAAGTATGCTGCTAAAACACATGTAGGCTATTTGTCTTCCAAGCAGCCAGCATATGTATTATTTATTGAAGAATGGCCAGAATATCCCAACACACTAAAATAAGTGTACTCCATCAGAAGTGCTTGTGGAATTTCCTTTCTACACTTTTCTCAACTCTTTTGTTATGTAAAAAAAAAATCACCTCTACTTCAATATTTACAAAGGCATCTTTATATGAGGTGAAGTGATCTTGACCCAAAGATTCGGCATTTTTAAGCAAAAAAGAACAAAATAAAAGTCACCTAATAATGTGTACATTTTGTCAGGGTCCATACCCACGAGCAGCGGGAGCAGTGGAGAGGAGGGGCCCCTTTGGCAGGCCAGAGGACGACTACAGCCGCGGTGGCTACGAGTATGAAGGAGGTCCGCGCTTTTTCCCAAACGGAGGAGGCCCACGAAGTTACCATGAAGATCAGAGGGGTTACCATGGGGACGGCCTTCATTTCCCCGCTGAGCGCAGAGCTGTTCCACCTTCAAGGAGGGTGAGAGCATAAATGGAAAACGATGATTTTTTTTTTGTGTGTACCTTTTTGAACACATTAGATAAAATGTGTAGAGTAATTATTATTATTATTATTATTATTATTATTATTATTATTATTATTTATAGCTGAGACTAAAACATAAGGAACTTCCTAGGAGCATCTTTTAATTATGAAAAAAAGTAACAATTAAAATGCAAGTTACTATTTGAACATACAAACAAAAGCTTAAATATGAGAGGCAAAAGCCCATAATGTTGCAACAAGATCTTCATGTATACAGATTCTTTCAAAAGAGAATGAGGCTGCACGATTAATGGAAATTTAATCAAAACTGCAACATGGACTTCTGCAAATCTTAAATAGCAGCGGGCACAATATTTGTTTGAGGAAAAATGTGTGTGTCAAAATATGATTTAATTCAAATATTGTGGTGCTGTACAGTTGTCCTGGGGTATTACACAAAACCAAGATTAGGGCTCAAGCCAGGATTTTCCAGCTATCCTGGCTGAAGTCAGCCTTGACTCAGCTGGACAAACGCAGGGGCACAGAAGTTACCACGGAGATGTATTCTTTGCAGTTAGACTGCTCTACACCAGGCTAACAGCCAGACTATATTTATGCTGTTGCCTTGTCTGCGCAATCGGCTGTTTCTCCCATCAGAAGAAAATAATAATAATCTTTTACAGCTATTCCACAGCCTTCCGTGTTTTGCCTCATATTTAAACACATTAAATTGGTTCACTGTTGTCTGCCAGCATTTTTCTCTCTGTTTAATTACAGCGGGTTTTTTTGTATTTACCTTTATTGTTACATAAAAAATGTTACACATCCTCATAACTTTCATTAAAAGCCGTTGCTCACTTGATGAGCATGTGGCACTCCTCTTTTCAACTTCTGCATCAGTAAATCTGTGATCGACCTCACAGTCTATTGTAGATCTGTGGCCGGTGCTCATTTGAATTACTCAGACATGGCTTGACACAGTTGCACCTTCACACCTTCTTGTCCTGGCTTGGCAAATGTGTAACAGACTCAGCCAGGATGCACTTGTTAGAATTTTAAAAAAGCCTTGCTTTTCAGTCATCCTGGATTTTTCTACATTTTACTCTTGTGCAGTACCCCTCAGGCCTGCACATGTTTTTCAGTGGAAATAAGAATGATTATGTAAAATTTATCATTCCCTCTAATATCAAACATCTTATCGCAATCGCAATACTAGTCCAAATATTCCCAACTAGCTATTTTTCAAAATTTCTCAGCCCTAGAAGGGAATATTGACATATTTAGTTCTAAAAGTCAGTAATATAAGCAGCTGCTTCTTCACAAAGTCATTGTAAAATCACTTTGGTTAAAATGATTCTTACAAGGTCTTGAAATTTACAATTCCCTTAATTCTTAGCGTTACCTATTTTCCCCATATGTGTGAATTTAAATATAGATGTGTAGGCTGCTTAATTTTCAGCACTATCTGGTGTTACTTCTCCCGATTCACTCATGTAAAAGAAAAATATTTTAGTTTTTGACATACTGCAACTGCATATAAAATAAATATTGTTGAGTATGCAGTTTCATCAGTGGTCAGCAGAGGGTGCTACAGTTAAAGTTTCAGGTTGGAGTGTTTTCAAGCAGCACAGTGGATCTTACAGTTTAGCCACTTGTAATGAAATTATGATCAGTTGCTTCTTGGACTTCGACATTTGATATTTTCACTGTTATTTTTTTGTCCTTTTTTGATGTTTTTTTTATTTGTTGTACATGGCTTTATTTTCAATTTATCGTATATTAAGTTCTGTAACATCTGTATGTAAGGACCTAATCACATTGTATGAGTAAAAAATGCTGTTGTATTAACTTTCATGGATGTCTGACATCTTTTTTACATTTTCTTTCATGTGCAGGAGGACTACCCTTACAGAGTACCCAGAGAAGACCCACACACAGGACGGCCTTTGGAGTTTGGGTAAACCCTTTCTGTTTGTCTTTGCATTTTTCTGAAGAACAAATCTTGTGTAACCTAGTCGTATTTCACACATAATAACACCCATTAAAATTGTATGTTATCTTTATGGACAGCAGGGGACACTCCTCTTCTATAGACTTGTGTTGTGAACAAGTCCTCTGTGATTGATTCCTCTGGTCAGGCCAATGGGGGGGGGTCTGCAGGAGTGGGCCTCCGTTTTCAGTATGTGTTTGAAATGTTTGTTTAAATAGCAGCCATCATAAATCACGGTCTGCTCTGACCCATATTGCCCTGTCTTACTCGATTCACATTTCTCACAGTCTCTGTGCTCACCTGACTCCATACTTTTATAGGTTGGGTGACTGCTCAGTCTAGCCACAGTTCTTAGCCGTTTTTAGGCTGCAGATTGGGTTGCAAAAATCTAAGCTACAGATTTCGCTTGACAGGTTTACAATACTCACTCAAAATCCTTGGCTCTGGGAGCACTTCATCATTGCAGTAATGATATAGTCAGTGGCCAAAGCCAAAGCTAACTGTCCACAGATGACAATAACACAAGCATTAACCTGCTGACTATACCAAAGGGCTGGTAGATGCTTCTATGAAAGTTGCTGCAATTTCATGCAGTATTTTTGTGCATTTTGCGTCTCCTCAACTGACCACACATTTGTTTGTTTTATCCCTCAGCGCCCGTGCACCACCACCTCATAGCGTGCGAAGCCAGGGCATCTACCCAACGCCCAGATCGCTGCCGGAGAGCGGGGAGGACTCGCTCGTGCAGGCCATCCTCAACCTGGACAGAGGGTACGAATGAATGCGTACTCAGTCATGCAATATGGCGCTCACGTGCCGTCATTGCCCAAGTGTGTGCAGCTTTTTCTCTGCAGCCTTCAGTGCTGAGGCCAAACAAGCCAAAAGCGTGTAATCAGTGAATTTGGTCAGAATAAAACCCTGCTTATGTTTAGGCCTCATGATACTAATTTACATGGCTAAGATAAGCTGGAAAAACTGTTTATTATCATTGAGTAAATGGAAGTTGTGCATCTGTCTGACACGTGTGAGATGGCTATTTTAAGGATTTGTACAATTCCTTTGTTTTCTGTTCCTCTTTTTTAAATTCTTGCTGCTTGATCTTTATTATAGTTTGTCGCTATTGTGTTTCTGTCATCACTCTTACTCTTCTTATCTTACATTGTAATTATGGTTGAGTGTCACTGCAGCTGTGACATACAGTAGTTTTACACACAGACATATTTAGTTATGTGCTTGTTCTAGATAACGCCATTGTGCAATGTTGGCTTAAAAAAAAAAAGAGAGAGAGGTTAGTTGTCCTACTTGCATTTAGATTCTCTTAAATACTTCAGTCAGATAAAGAGGACGAGCTAATTTGTCAATCACGAGACAGGCTGTAAGTTTGGACAGTTCAAATGATAACAAACCACACATTCTTCTCTGTTTTTCCAGGGAGGACAGAGACCACTACAGGAGGAAAGCAGCCCCCTTCCCTCCGCTCAGAGAGCGCTCCCCTGTGCGCCGCGAGGTGGCTCGATCCCCCCACAGTCGCTCCGGCTCCAGCGTGAGCAGCAGAGGCTATTCACCGGACCGAGCCAAGAGTCTGCCATTTCCCTCACAGCAAGGCAAGAGTATGTAGAGCGTAGTTTCCCCTCCCCCCCAATCCAGTGTGAGGCTCTTTTAAAAGCCTTTTTTGCACATCCTTGCACATGGAGAATTTAATACTGGTTATACCAACATTTTTAGTTGGAGTCGTTAAAAATAAAAAAAAAAAAAAAACAAATGTCTTAAACTGCAGTCTAGGCTGCGACAATGTACCCATGTGCAACTTGCAATGCTGCCAAATATTGTCACAGTCTCAAGTTTTAATTTTAGTCATGACCCACTTCCTGCAGCTCATGTAAAGGACACACACACACTCACTGAGGGAAACGTCAGACATTTCAAAAAGTAGCACCTTATAAATATTTTAAACATTAGGAAAACAAACAAGGCCGAACAGGTTTTAAATTTAGGACTGTCACTCCCAAAACCTCTTCCTTTTCTTCTGTTATTTCACTGTCTTATCCATCACTCACCATCTGGATGTTTTTCCAGGTCTGGACGGTGCAGAGGGTCACACAGGTGTCGCTGAGCACCTCTGGGGGGCGCTCTTTCCTCAACAGAGTGGACATGACACTTTGGGTCTGTACATTGAGCGTTGCGAACAAGCTCGGACTTGGGTGACAGCGAGCTGATTGGTTGTTTCTCACACGTCTCCTTGCATCCTTGTCAGGCCAGACAAATGTTAGAAGGAATGCCTTGGCTTCTAATACTCTGAAGTTGTCGACCATGAAGGATGAGAAAGGATGCAAGGATGAAGGACAGAATTAATTCACATGTAAACCTACACGTTTATGATATGCATATGAATAACCAATAAAATCCTTATAAAGAACAATTCTAACATTGAAACTAAAGAATTTCAGCCACGATAAACACACACAATACAAAATTCTGTCACCCAGGTTTGAAGTCGGATGCTTCATTGATTTTCTTAGTGCTTAGTGCTGACCTTGCTGTAGTCACTTCCTTTTTATATTAACCATTTACACCACCTATAGTGGAGATACGTCAGCACTTTACTTGGTTGCTTATCTAAGTAACCAAGTCTAAGTTTTATGTTATTTCAAACTAATTAAAAATTAATGTTCTTATAACACTGGACTTGTGCTGTGTGGTGCTTCGGCACGGTGCGATGCAACTGGGCCAAGTGTGAGTGCGCCCTAAGTGTGGTTTCAAGTAGGCCAAAACAGTGCTGAAGTATCTCCATGTTAACTGCATGTTGTGAGTTTCTAGATGCCGACCTGTAAAGCAGCGTGTTACTTAGTTGTGCTGCCATCTTCTGTGCTGCCTCTTCCTCTTAAATCTCCACTTTGAGTGGTGCTTTTTACTCATGAAATGAGCTCAGATGACCTCAGAATGATGTTAGTAGTACTCATGTGGCCGAATCATTTTGGTAATTTAAAATGCATGATATTAAGCTCTTGAAAGCAGAACATAACATAATAGTTCAGTAAAATATCAGGTCAGTGAGCGTGCTTGCGGTAAGATACACAGGCAGTGACCTTACGGTTTGGTCTTTCTACAGGGTATGAAGAGACTTATTCTCAGATCAAGATGATCGGTAAGTACAGTTTAGTATAGTTGGTGTAGACAGGAGAGAAGATCATCAAGTTTGACAGTGCTTTTAAGCTTTTAAAGTCTTGCTTGCTGAGGAAATAAACAACTCAAGTATCACTCCTCCACCCTACAGGGCTTGGTTAAGATCTAGTTTCTTTTAATTGATTTTTTTCTAAGCCCAAAATGATGAAAGCAAGATGAGATGACACGCAGAGGATTTGTTTCGGAAACATACAAAGGTTATAATCGTTAAACTTCACCTATTCCCAGTGCGGGTAACCCGAGAGAGACAGAGAGCGTTTCTAATGTGTCCCGCAGCCAGTTTTCCTCCCGGCTCCGTCTGCCACTTTGTCAGGCCTCGTAAAGATGCCACCAGGTCGTGTGTGGAAGAGCAGGGAAAGGGTATAGGATAACTGATGGATATTCCTGAAGCCAAAGCTTCCCCATCAGAGTGTTTTTGTTTCATAGAGAGGTCCTCAGAGTTCATGTTTGTTGGTCGAGTTGGTCAATCTGCTCAGAGCTTTTGATGCTTAAAGGAAGTTGCTTAAGGAGCAAGTGGAACATGAGACAGGAGGCGGTGTCAGATATCTGCTCGTTTCTTGATTGTTCCAGCCCAGATACCAGGGCTGCAACTAATGATGATTTTCTTTATCGATTATGCTGCTGATTATTTTAATAGTTAATTGTGTTGTAAAAATATAACATAGGTAAATATATTAAACTGAAAACATGCTCATCACAATTTCTTAGGTCCCGAAGTGAACTTTTCATTGATGTTATTTATTTTTTTGTCCAACAAACAACCTAAAACCTAAAGGTTCTTCAGTTACCATCCTAAATCACAGGGAAACACAGTAAATCATTCTTACATTTAGGACTCTGAATTCCACCAAGTGGTTGATTTTAGCTTGAAAAAAAGACTTGAACGATTAATCAGTCTAAATAGTTGGCAACTAAAGAACCAATCGATTAATGGACAAGTTGTTGCAGCTCTGCTGCATACCTGTCTGGATCCTGAAATCAAACATCAACACCTTTCAGACATTTTTCCATCGAGCTTCTGCTTCCTGCTGTTTTTCTTCTTTCGAGTTTATCATTTTCTCAACACAGTTTTTTTTTTTTTTTTAACTTGCCCCTCATGTGTCAAGCGTTTTCTGTCCCCTTCATATTTCTCCAGACAAAATTCCCGGCCTGTCAAGAGAAGGCTCCCCACACAGCGCAACCTCCATAAAGGTGAGCTGAAGCACACAAAACAAGCAAATGACTGTCTTTAGAGCAAGTGCCAAACTGCTGCGTTTATGTTTTTGCTTTAAGTTTATTTGACTTTTCAAGAGCATTTTAGCATTTTGTCTTTGAGTTCCAAATAGACTCAGTGCTGTTCTATGTATGTGTGTATTATATATTGAGGACGTTGTCACTGTATAGCAGGATGCATCTGGAACTTCTTAAATCCCATCCTTCTAATAAGTGTTTAGCCCCATTGAAGTATGTTAATGGGTTTTAAAGTGGCCCTCACGCGGAGCATAAAAGCCATCGGGCCTTTGCTTTGTTTACTCGTGCTGTAAGCAGACTTCAGTCACAAGAACTTGTAATGGTATGGGGTGGAGAAGGGCTCGAGTGTCGACGCACGTACGAGCCGTCCTTCCTCAAAAGTGTCTTTGTTTTTAAAAACTACTTTGACTGTTTTTAGTAAGTATTAAATGTAACCCTCCCCTGTCTGTTTTTGCAAATAATTGCTTGTGATGCCGATATCATCCATTTCCAACTACGCAGAGGAGTGTAAATACAATCAGATGTGATTAGGCACATTGCGTCTGGCTGTGGCCACCCAGAAGTGAAGAGGCTAACTCAGTAGCCCAGGTCACGGCTTTATCATAAGATCTAAGCCGCAAAGCCTGTAAAAGTCCCAGAGGAACTCATTTGGATGTGTTTAGACTGTTTACAATGAACAAACGCTTCCTTTTTCTGTTGAAACGTTAGACCTGAGTGTGTTTGGTAGCTGCGACTGTCAGGCTGATGTAGCAGGTCAGTGCTCTTGTGCTTATTTGGTATTGATGTGTAACATCAGGGTTAACAGGAAAAGCCTCAGTGAACTTGTCAATCATCGTGCCGCATTTTATGTCACGTTGAATGGTAGGCAGGGACAGATTCCTACGTTAATGACTTGTGATTATTCACACATCTGACAACTCAACAATGTCTAATTAAACTTCACTGTGTGAGTGCTTAAATTACTGTGCATATTTTTGCAGATGCTATCTAATTAGTTTTTGTATTTGTCAGGTGTTACGTAGGTTCTATGGCAGTGACTTTGATGCGAACTAGTCAGAAAACTTTCCTTTTTTCTCTGCTAAACTGCTTCAGCGGTTTTCTGTCACTGATTCTGTTTGGTTTTAGGCAAACAGACCAACGTTCCCACAATTTGCAAAAATTCACTTTGGTTGAAAAAGCTCTTGTATATCTTTAAATGTTGCTTTACTGTCCTAGCAATCATGTTATTATCTCATTCGCAGCCCTTAGATCTTTTTCTGAACACGCGGGGGTTCGGCTAATTTGTATGTTGGATGTTTTTTTGTTTTTTATTTTCACTTCATTGTCCTTTGACTGGCATGGTGGGCACTTGGATATCTTTGTAAGCTCTTGCATTGCTTTATATGCCAGAAATTACAAGACACAAACCTTATGTGCATTTTTTGCAACAACCGCCCACCGCCACCCAATCAACCGCTGTGATGAAAGTTTTACTAAGTGCCCCACCCCTCCACACACACACATACACTCTGCTCCTTTTTGCTGTGTTTGATCTAGCCTGTGGTGCATTGTTGTTTTCTGTTCTGGGGGCACAAACCCGTAACCTTGGCCCAGATCAAAGGCCTGTGCTGTGCCCCCAGTAAAGCTCACACTCACGGCTCCAGCCGCTGCCTGCTGTGGGGATTCAACAAACACACACGTAGGCTTTCTGGAGCCATCCCAGATGGGAAAGAGCAACGAGGGGACCAAAGGAGCTGCAGCTCTGGCTGAGGCTGTGGAAGTCTGGTGGGTGGGAGGGCATGTCTTGTAAATGAAAAGGTCACCAGAGGGTTTTATCCCAACACAGGGCATCTAATTCCAGTTAATAACAGCATGATAACCTTTTACCAGCATACAAGAATCATTGCTGAGACTTGGGTCAGAGCAGAGAAACACAAGTAGTCAGAGGGTCACAAGGCTTCTAGTTGTTGTGGCATTTTTTGCCGCCTGTGTTATTCTAGGGATGGCCATGTTCGTTCATAAATGCATCCTGATATTTTTTTGAGACCCCCCCTTATTTTTCCTGTAGTAATACTTTAAGGTAAACAGTCATGGTTTGGGGTAAGAATGCTAATGTTTTTTAGGGCTCGACCTATATATTGTCCGGCTGATACTATCGGCTGATATTGGGCCATCGCGGATATCTGTCGGCATATGGTTCACCAATATGTGCCGATATTAAAACGGTTTATAAGGCTGGAAGAATGCTTGGATGAGCGACTTAAAATGGTTAAGTACATAGTTTGCAGCTCGTTGTTTAATAAACCACATTCAGCAGACATCATCGTATATGTGCAATATGAGCTGATACATATTGGAAAACGGAATTTTCTTACTCCCAGTTATTGATGTCTGCATCGGCCCCAAAACTCCAAAAATTGGTTGAGCCGTATTCTTTTTTTAGCCAGAGCCCCATTAGACAATTGCAATGAAAGTACAGATGATTATTTTGATAACTTACTAACTTTGGTTTTGTAGCTATCCTTTCAGTTTAGTGTTAATCAGCATTTTGGCATGCTAACATGCTCAATTAAGATGGTGAATATGATTAATGTTACACAAGCTAGACATCAGCACTGTAATCATGTTTTCATTAGCATTTGGTTCAAGCACCACTGTGCTTTGTTGCAAGTCTCACTGATATGAACAATGAATGACGATTAGCATGGCACGACAGCCAAGTCACTTAAAAAACATTCGTTTGTTGGTTGCTTTCAGTGTTGCTAGGAGACTGTTTCCTCTACTTTAGTGGTTCCCAAAGTGGGGGTCGGGCCGCCCTCGGGGATCGTAAGATACAGAGTGGGGTCGTGAGCTGTCTTTCAAAAAAAAAAAAAAAAAAGAATACATTTTTAAAATAATTTAGAATTGTAAATTTAACCCATTATTGTTTAAATTCTGGTTATATTCTGTCTTATAATGCTTTAAAATAATATTATGTCTGTTAGGCTGTGGTCCGTAGTGTTGTATTGATGCCCGTGTAGGCCTAATAGTGCGTGGGAACAGCTGACTGTGCACAACGTTATACCACCTCTGGGGTCGATGGAGGGGTCCCAAGTCTCAGGCACTGTTATTTTAGGGGGTCGTGGGCAGAAAAGTTTGGGAACTCCTGTTCTACTTCTGCTACGGATTTCTCTGTATGTTTTTTTTTTTTAAATATACTTGCTAGATGATTACCCAAAAAAGGGACTCACGCTTTGATCCTGATGTGATCCAAAAAACCTTCATCCTTCCCCAAATGTGTTCAGCAGCTTCGCAGTGGGAGTTCTTGAAATACACCACCAAGTCATTTGTTAAAGCGCAGCAATTAGAAATCTACAACAGTCCTTTCGTTAAAGGCCATTCATGATTCACTAAGCTAAGCGGACTTTTTCCTTAGCAGAAAAACAGGAGCATAAATAATACTTGCTCTAATAACCTTTTGTGAAATGCATTTTTAGTATGACATTGAAAAGAGATTACCTGTTCTTCCAGATGGAGGACACTTGATTTTAATCCAGTTTGCACAAAATGTATCTGCCAAGCTTGGTATTGATAGCGTAGCATCCCTTCCAGGTCGCTGCTGCCCAGGGAGCTAAAGTGAAAGTCTCAGACAGAGATATTTTTTCCACTGAGTCTAAGAAGGTTGACGATTTGACAGATGCGATCTCTCATACGTGTGCACATTTCACCCGAGCGTAGCTTCAGGCAGGGAATTGGAGGGAGGAATAATTGGATGATGCTTTACGAGCTGTGTTTTTTATTTTAGACCACACTCGGCGTTGTGATGTACCATCTCCTGTAATTACTTTCTTCAGTCGTCTAGAGATTTAATATGACTTAGTCCCTGGCCTGTTTCCCTTAATGTATGAGTGGACTTTAGTCATGGCTGGGCAGTTCTTCTCTCTGGCCTTCCAACCCTAATAGTATCAGGAAATGAGCAAAAGAAATTGAGCAGTGATCCAAGTTGGCCTCGTTTCTCCCCTTTGCTCTTTCTTCTGGCTTTCACAGTAGTACTTATGGGTACCCGAGTTTCCAGTCTAACCATTAGATGGCTAATCATGGCTTGGCTGGCCAGATTTCCTTTTCTCGAGATATAAAAACAGCTGCATTTCTCAAATTTACAGAGAAAAACAGGTTTGATGTTGAGCCAGATCTTACTCACAGTTTGCTAAGTAATGAGAACAGTGTTAAATATGAGGTAGATATCTCTGTGGAGCTTGCCCTATCTCTGATCTTAGTGCTGTAATTCCTAGAAATCCCTGATTCTTTGAGGAGTTTTAGATGTAAATACAGATCCACACCATTTATACTCTGGATTTTTAGCTGTTAAAGCTTAAAGAAAAGATGTGGGTGATCATTTAAAACACGTCTTATTGCTTGTAAGTCGTCGCTTCTGAGTTCATTTTACAAACTTTTAAATTCTCTCATGCTGTGACACTTTCCTTAATTTTTCTTTTCCTGACTTTATCTTTCTTGTCCACCTTTAGGAGGATAATCATCCTCCAGAGGGAGAAAAAGAGGAGCCGCTGGTGGCTCCGGCTGTGGAGGAAAGCCAAAAGCCGTCTGCGGAAAACTTTCTGGAGCGACGAGCCCTGGCCATCGCCGCTAAAGCTCAGGAGATAGAGAAGGTACTCACCCGGCTCATCCCAACTTTGACATCTTTGAAGTACATTTAGCTGACCTTTTGGAACTGGAAAGGGTTGAAATGAGTCAGCCAGTAGTATGTCAGTGTGACAATAAGACATTAGCCAATATAACTCAATC
>JAQFJB010000015.1:8491115-8504111 GCA_029874875.1 Naso minor
AACTTCATGATACGCAAAAATTAATGCTCTTCTTTCATTTCGATCAAAAACCAAAATATATTTCACTTTTAGCTGCAGACTGTCCCACACACACACACACACACACACACTGTCACTGTCAGTGTTTCTCTCATCATCTGTACCTCGTTGTCATGCGGTGGCAGCTGGTAGAGGAGCTGTCGGATCCTGTACTTCTCTCCGGGGCTGTTGACGTACGGCACCTTTTCCTCTGGTAGACAGGAGAAATACATCTGGACCTGCAAACAAGGACAGATGAATGACCTTTAGAAGCAAACTGCATCTTGGCAGCTCATCGGTCGCCCTTTTTTGGAAGAAGCAAAGCCGATTATTATTAGCGAAGATGATGACTTATAAAAACTACGTTTTAAAGACTCTAATTTCGTTTTCTTTTGTTGTATGGTAGTCCAGAATGAATGAGACATGTTGCAGACAGTCAGCGAGCAGAGTGATCAATAACAAGAGACCTTTGCGTTCTCATTTTTTGCTTTTAATCAGGCAGGAGAGGGCAGCCGGATGTCAGCGGAGAATGACTGCTGCTTTGTGTGTCATTACTGCGAGACACTGTGGGGCAAACATGTCAATCTCAATCCAGTCACAGGCGCCTGGCTGTGAAATCTCTCCACATACAAGAGACAGCAAGGGTCTGGAAATGTTAATGTTTGCCTAGCATAATTCCCGCTGACAGGGGGAAAGGAAACATTGACAACATTCTGTTTGTCTGCGTGCATTTCCATGAAAAAATATGGCAGCCTGCGGGAGACCTCCAACAGTTTCTGAAGATGTCTATCTTAAATACTCACTAATGAATGTTAAAAAAAAAAAAGAAAGAAAGAAAGAAAAAGAAAATACATGGCCAGATGTTGGGCTTTAGCATGCAAGCACAGTGCTACTAATCTGCTACTATGGCAAATAGAACAGAATGTCTGCACACATAACCTTATTTGAACTGAGACCACATTCTTGTAGCCTACAGTTTATATGCTTATCCTCACAAGGGAAATTAGGGCCCTGGACTCTGGATAAATGTGTTTTTCAGGCAAGTTTTAAGTTATTTTGGTGCCAGGAATGACATTTTTGGTGTTCTCACAACTTTATTTTTAACTTTTCCACTCATCCTGATGGATAGATTGTAATAGAAGACAAAAAGCGGGTGTCGAATTATGGATTTTAGGACAAAAGGTTTTATTGGCTCAGGTACCAACCTGCTCAGGCCTGACTCCCGGTGGCACCCAAGCGTACTCCTCCAGAGCACAACCAGAGTCGTCATCCGAGGTGGAGCTCCTCTGGAAGCCCACGGATATCTTCCCCATCTTCCCCCCAGCACGTGCCTCCATCTCCGGGCCTCGAGGAGAAGGACGCTCCCCTCTTTCACTGCGCTCCAGGTTCATCACACACGGGCGCTGTGGATAAAAAAAAGGAGGATTTAGAGCAGAATCTACCTTGTTTTTTCTTTTAAAAGAGCTTTTTCAATCCCGTCTCAGTTTGGTATTCTTTTTTAAATTACATAAAGCGCTGGCTTTACCGCTCCACTTCTTGTCACTGATGAGCAGTGATAGCGCTGATCTAGGATTTTTTGCACTTACTGTTAATTCCTCTGCATTGTGCATGTGCCCGCAATCCCATCAATTAGTTTTAATCTCTGTGTTTCTCGACAAGATAATTGCCGTTCCCAGCAACGTTTTCAGACGCTAACGTCACAGCAAGAACAAATGTTAAGAAAAGCAGGGACGACTCTTCCAGGAATAAAACAGCAAGAAAAGGATTAAGTTTCTCCTTTAAAACATCCAACAATTTCCATCCTTTCACAATTCAACCCCTTGAGTCACACCTAAGAATAACTAATATGTTATTTTCCATCCCATTAGTGCAGTTTGTCATACTTCTTTTTGTTTATCCATTACAGAATTCTGCTGGATAAAGCGCTCACAATAGCACTTGACCACCTTCAAAGGGAACTTGAGACAAACGTAGAATGATATATAATGGAAAATCAAGGCATGCCTTGTGACCAGTACAGTGTTCTTATTTAACTACACATGGCTCTTTGCAGGACTCATGTCACACTGCATGAAAGACACATGAAGATAAAACAGCAGCATTGAGACAGAAGCTTTAATGGCTTCTCTGTGTCTTAAAAATGGAGAAATTTTCGGACATTCTAACGCGTCTGTGAATGATGCTGCAAATGCGCACCAGTTATATTCGGTTTGTTTTTTTAAACTAGGATTGTAATGCCTTGACGAAACATGATGCAACAGAAATTTCCAGCTGTTAACAACCAAGCATCTGTTGCTCTAATCCCCTTTGCTAAGTACTAAGCAGTCTGAGTGTGATTTGCATCTATTTGCAGGAAATCATGAAGCATAAATGGACAACTACCATCAAGAAAATGCTGGAAATGACGTATAAAGACAGGAAAACTGCGATAAATCCCAAATGAGCGGCCTTCAAAACAATCTGCGTAAGTCCACTCAACATCTGCAGCATGAATCCACTTTCAGCTGCATTTCAAACAGGTTATTTTCTTCCTTTTTGCAAGCTGAGAACAGTCGGACTGGTCCATGAATACGGATGAATCAGTTTCGTTGTTGTGTGTCCCCTCCGCCTTCAGCAGTAGCCCCTCTTATCTCAGCAGCCATGTTCCTCGCAGCCCTGTCAGCCTGATAACGGCACTTTGGTCTGAAGGTGTTGAAAAAATCACTTGTGATTCGCCTCTTTGACATGCAAATCTCGGCGAGAATAGAACTTGTTGGGGGAAAACAGTCAGAAACTTCACACAGGCCCTCAAAACTGGATGGAGGTTTGATCTTTCACACAAAAGCAGCACTGTGAGGGACATTAGAGTCTTGATGGCTCCTATTGGCCAAACATTATGCCTGTTAACTGTCACTTTAGAGCAGTTAAGTTCATTTACAGTTAGTTTTCCCAGGTGATAATCAGTTACAAAATGTACCAGATTTTTTCAGGGCGGGGAGGGGCTGAACTTAACTTTAAAAACAAACAAAAAGTTAAATTACAAAAAAAAAAGGTTCAGCTCAGCTACATAACCCAAGTAACAGATTATAAGGGAATATTGTCAAATAATTTCAGCTTTTTTACTTTTAAATAAAAGTGCCTAAATTACCAGTTATTGCCACTATTACCAAATAAGAAATAATCATACTCACCATTGCGTTATAATGTAACAATTTTGATAATTTTTTACATTTTTTTAAAGTAAACCTAGGGGAAAAAAAGGTTAACTATTACATAATTTTTTGCATGGAAAAAATAAAAAGAACTCCACTGCCACTTCTCGTTTTAGCAAAAATAAACATGAAACAGTCCCATATTAGACAATAAACCTGGAAATGGAAATTTTAATATCAAAATTACATTTGTGCCTATTTACGTTTATTACAGTGCTTGAACACACCTTTTCATCATAAATTGGAGTCATAGTTTGCTGCATTTTGTGTTCAGCGTGCCTTTTTTCCTTTAAAAATTAAAATTTGTCTTAATTCATTGGTTCTCTACAGAAATGGCCCATTTTCTTGCATGTGACCCCTCCAAAGTTCACAGGTTGGCTGCAGCTGAGCTCACAATCTAACGGCTAAAGTTGTGCAGCTTGTAGAAATGTCAGCTGCCTCCTCTCAGTTCACCCTCGAGGCCTCTGACCGCTCCATGTATTCAAACCCCGGTCACAGGACTGGGGAAATATTAGCATTTACTGAATTAGCATACAGTTGAATGAAGCCCAGGGCATCAACACACTGAATTTACAGATTAGAAATGCTGTTAAAAGTCAACCCGAGGCTCTTATCAAAGGACAAAAGGAGATTTGACTGTCACTTTGTTCTTCAGTAACTAATCTTCATGTTTTATGGTAGGACAGATTATGTTATCACCCAGGAGCTTTTCTTTACCCGTCCTGCTTTATCTCTTCTAACCCAGTTAAGACCAGTAAGTGGTGCAATTAGATCAAGTCAATTTTTTTCTCCCGAGATTATTTTGAGCCACTATCTCAATGGCACTATTGTTGTTTTATGGGGTATTTTTGTGTAGCCTGGAGTTTTGGAATGAGGATTTTGGTGGAAGTTTAGCTCACAGTTGAAGTTGTGAACAGACACATTTGGGCTGCTGGAAGGATTCAAACATTTCAACACCTAAACAATCAGTGCAATCGCATTAAACAACTAATTATGACCAAATAATTGTCTCATTTGCACAATTTAGCATGATTATCTGTCCCATTTAACAATTTAGGACAGGAATGCGCCATAAAACAACAACGAAAGATTATTTTCTTTCTCAATTAAAATGGTTGTCAGTTTGTTGATTATTTAATTTTAGCCCAGAGTGATATTATTCCAATTACTTGTTGTTTTCTTACCAGCAGTTCAAAATCACAGTTATATACAATTTTCCATCATATATGACAAAATAAAGCAACAAATTCTCCCTTTGGAAATGCTACCACTTGAGAATATATGGCCTTTTTGCTTGAAAAGTGACAAAAAACAGTTCATAATTAAAATAGTTAATCGATCACTTCATAAATCTTTTTATTCGCAACATTTTCTTGTGATTTCTATCGGTCCTCCTTTGCCCTTCAGCTCTCCTACCTCTCATCCCAGAAGTTAAGGGGGAAAGGTGATTGTGGATTCCTGAGCCAACACACACAGCAACTCACATTACACCATGTCACCCGTTGGCAATCTCACAATGGCCGTCTTTGTCGAAAACAAAAACAAAATGTCCAGCCATTCCTCCTCTAAACCTGGGCTGCGCTGGAGATGTGACAGGAGGAGGTTAAGGGGGTTAAAAAGGGAAAGTTTTTGAAAAAGGCATTTAAAGAATCACAACATGGGCTCTGTGTAAACACTGGCCAGATGTAGCCAGCTAACGGTTAATCACGTGCGCCTCCCCCGCTTAACTGACACTTTTAAAGGGCTCTCCTCTACTGAGGAATTAGTTAGTCAAACACGTACCAGTTTCAAAAATACACAACCTCAGGCGAACTAAAGGAACACATCCTAATTTACCGAGAAGTTTGACTTACAGAGATCTTCCCAAAGTGTATCGTGTTCCCTAAGTGAGGGGATATTTATTTAAATATCAAACTGGTAATGTTGTTAAAGCTTTAGTTACCTGCAGTTAACTCAAAGTACAGATTTGGAGAAGGTGAACACTTGCTGAAATTAAAACAATTCCAAAAAAGAGTATTTTTTCTTAAACGTGACAGGATTTGCTTTAGGAAAACCATTAAATTGCAGAGTTCAAAGGCCGAGGTCATCTCTCTTTGGCTGGTGAAGAGTGTTATTTTAAGGCCAAATGGGTGTCAGGGGGTGCACAGGAGACTTAACACAGCTGGAGTGAGACCACCTATACATACACACAGGCCTGGATGCAAGCCCTACACACACACTCACACATTCAATCACAAATCGAGAAATACACACGCAGGATCACCTCTCAGACACACAGCGCTTTAATCTCCAGCCAAGCTTAGCCGTTCCCTCTCCTCAGATCTTTTTCAACACTTCAGGCGTTGCTTTAAAGCGAGGAAATCTCCCACAATCCATTGCATGCCTCCTCATCAACACATCTGAGTAACCATGGAACCTCAGTGCAAGCATTTTCCACAGTTGTGCTGCATGCAGTGAAATCCTTCCGCATTTGCAAGTTTCGGGAAGTGTACTCATCTGTTTGCCTCTTACCTCCAGGTAAAGCATCCCTCTTTCCACCTTCACATAAAGCTCTCATTCACTTCCACAATCCTCTGGTCCAACACTGCTAGTGCTCTGGCTACATGTCTGCTATCAAGCTCAACAGACCACGCTCTAACAAATCCGGATCCAACTTAGCCAGAAAGTATACCCCACAATGTCTCAAAGTCTTTGGAAGTCACCATCGGCTGTGAGGGAAGTCTGAAAGGATGCACTCACTCCACAGAATGGGAGCAACTTATATTGTTGTGCAAAATTTTGAGGTCCAAAGAGCAAAAGGGAAGGGCAGAGAGGTGACGTCCCTATCTGGAGTGGCTCTGATCCTTGTGAGTGTGTGGGACTGAGTGGATGTATGTGTGTGTGAGTGCTCATGGGGCAGCCAAGCCTTGTCGGCCCCTCCCTCATTCCTCCCCTCCAGAGCAAATCGCCTGCCACTGCACTTTAATCACACACACACACACACACACATGCAGACACTCCAGAGTCAACACCCCACCTACACCCCTTCCTCCACCAGAGTGACACTGAGCCCACCCCACCCCCCATCTCGGCTGCAGGATTCCTGAAAGCCAGATGACATGTCCACTCCGCTCTCACACTCCTTCTCTTTTGTTTTTTCTTTCAGTCGGGCTTTTTATTTCCAAATTATTGTTCTAAGAGCCAGACTGCTATTCACTGCCTCATAACAAAGTAGTCAAGGGTAAATAATCCCAAAGTCAATTTCAAACCAAGCTTTGTATTTGCAGGAAAAGTAGGGTTGCCTCGCGTCCTTTTTGAGGCAGGTATAAATGTAAATTCCTCCCTACATATTATGAAATATTTGTCGTACTATGCATCATAAATACCAATTTCCCAGCTCCTAAGTTCCCTCCAAGACAAGACTTCTTTTTTATATTGAAGTAACTGCACCCTCCTAGTCTCACTCTCATTAAATAGTTCCCGGGGTCATACAGTCTGATCCCCCTCAAGTCATTTGCTCTAATAATGTAACATTAATTTCTGCTCAACTGCTGATTAGATCATGTGCTAAAGTGTTCTTGGCTCAACTGCTCCATTATCTCAACATTAGAGCATGTAAAGAGTTTGACCATTAATGCTATTTGTAAAAATCAAGAGTTATTTAGAAAATGGCTAATTGCACAAAGCTGAGGCAAATCATAGAAAAAAAGGACATTTACCTTTAATTTGTGATAACACTGTGTAGGATTTGGGGGTAACTTTTAATTAGAAAAACAGGATATTCCTGTGTATAAGTGAGTGTATAATTGCTTGAAAATAATAATTTTAGTATTTCAATACCTATGAGTAAGCCTTTTATACAACGATATGCGTCCCTCATCAATGTGAGTTGCGCATGTATTTAAAACATCCACTGTGTTGGACAGCTAGCTATGGCTACACGACTTGGACAGACCACAAGTCACAATCTGAGTTTAAATCAGGTTCAGTGTTTCAAAACTACATCATCACTAAATGGAAATGCTAACTATTTTACCTGTGCTGCATAGTAATACTCACACTAGCCTAGCCAGCAAGGATGCTCGCCCTAGCCAGCTAACAGGGTTGCTCATGCTAACATCATTGCTTGCTTGGAAAGGGCTAGCTCTGGCTTTGTGGCTAGCACTAGCTAGAGCCATTTAAGAGCCATTACCAGCTGTGGCGCTAGCGATGGACTGTTATAATTTTAACTTGTGTTTGCTACCTAGCATCAGAAAAGGTGCTAGCAGAATGTTAGCTGCTAACGCTACTTCAGCTAACTTAACTGGCAAATAAAATTATTCCTCAACAGTTTACATCCATGTTACAACAAACCATGCCTTTTCCGCTAACTCAACTTGTGATCCTAACATAAAAATGAAGTTGGGAATAGCAGAAAATTAATAAGATGAAACATCATCGTGTTATAACCACATGTGATTTGTCCAACCGGCGTAACTGTAGCCAACTTTCCAAGATGGCGGACTTTTTGTCATGCATGTGCAGGACTAACCGCATTGTGTTCTGACACTGTCATCATTAGTGTTGGTGTTAACGGTTGCGTAGTGCAGGCGTAGTGCACATTCAGCCCTACTGGTATTGTGAAACACGTCAGTGTGCCTGAAACACGTCAGTGTACGGAAACAAATTGCACCCAGACTTCTGTTTCACATGGCTTTTGGAAATATTAATTAAATATTGAAACACCAAATTAACCCTTTTTCAAACTATAATTTAGAGGTATAGAATAATTTTAAAGGATCCACTGGCTTGTCTTTCCAAAACTATCTCCTATCTTTTTGAAGTTTTTCTGGTTAAATATTGACCGTGCTTCCTACCAAGTCAGCCTCATCCATCTCAGGAAATTCTCACGCAGGGGATGTGTCTGTTCACCCCGTCACTGATACCACTACCCCCTTCCCATTTCAGTGATCTGAATGAGCGAGAGGAGAGGGGTCTCCTGTCCTCATCTCTCACTTCAGCGCAACATCACAATGATGTTATTGTCAAGGAGCACTTCACTTCAGGAAACTCCTGACAATCTGGCAGAACTAGAAGAGTTTTGTTCTTAAAATAAGATATCTACTGAGTGACAAACGTGACACCTGCATCCCTAATTCTAAAATTTCAAAAGTTGCAAACAAAGGTGCAAAACAGCACAGAAAAACAATCTGCAGACAAAACAGTGGACAAAATACTAAAAAAAGATCACTTTGTTTTCGGAAGTTTGATGTAATTTACTTGGACAAGCTCTGCACCATCTGTCATTGTGAAAGGCTGAAAAGCAGCAACGGCTTCATTTAAAGAGTCGAAAATGACAAATGAGTTTACTCAATTGTCGAGCAGACAAAGACGCCCTCTCCCCTGACAACCCCACAGAGTGACTTGCAGGGAGGGCAGCAGAGCTGTTTATCTCATGCCAAAATACCTGTTACAAATGAGAAATGACTCCGTTAGCTAACTAGCTTCGAAAAGTGAGATAGACAATCCCATCTCTACACACACAGAGACTTTCTCACTCCATGCTTCGCCAACACGACCTTCTTTCCTGGCATGCCAACGCATATTCGAAATTGAGCGACAGCAGAGAGAGGAGCTTGGCAGTCCAATCAGAGTGTAAATCTTTCAGAAAAGCTCTCAAGTTTTCAGGGGTCTTGGCACTGTTGTTCTAAATCCTCTTTGTTTTTGACCCCCAAAAAGATGTGCGTTGCGTTTTCTGAGATATTCATCTGGATTCCCATGTCGAAAGCTGCAAGTGAAAATCAGACTTATTGAGGTGAAACTGTATGTGTGAACACAAATGTCCAAATCATTTGGCTCAGACGTTACTCTGCTGACTCTCGAGGACTAAGTCCGTGTAGCGTGCATGTGAGCCCATGTGTGAATAAAAGCAAGGTCATTGTTCATGGAAGTCACAATCAGTGAGTAGGCGTGTTGATGTCTTCATGCTGCTGGAGAACACAGACACAAAACGTTGCAGCTTTCTCTCTGCAGTGAGATGTAAGTGCATGGTGTGCAGCTGCAAAAAACCTTTTCTGCTTGCTCCTAAAATGTTTCCTACTCTTTCCCTGATATTGAAGTTTGTTCAGACACATTTGGTATTATTATCAACACAGAAAAAGTCTTCATTACGTCTAATTCTGTAGCCCCATCCACCATTATCGATTGCTGTAAACAAATCATGTCCTGCCTCCTGCTTGCCAGGTACCAAACCTCAATTATACCCAACAGAGTTTTTCCAGTGTGGGAACTTGTCTGACATGTACAATCCCAATTTAAGTGCTACATGTGTAATAGGACAATGCCACATTAGGCCCAGACTGATTCTGTGGACATTATTCTAATTTTACGTGGAAAAATGGCTAATAAGGGGATGAAGAGAGCTCTAGCGTGTCAAATATACTCCCCTCCTTCCTTATTTTTCCCCTTTTTTTCCCCCTTCCTAGTGTTTTATATTTGTCTCCAGTCTGTAGGTGCCTTAAAATGGAGTCGGGTTTACCGCATTCACGAGAAGAGACCATATGAATGCCCCCCTCTTGCCGTATTCACGACATCATAAGTTGAATTATTCTGAAAGCTCCAAGTTCACAAGTTGTGACGTGCTTGCTGACATCTTCAGAAATGGCGGCACTTGTATTGGCCCTCAAAGGACCAAAAGTAGCTGCGGCAAGTGCAGACAAGTTGTTGTTCTAGATATAAATCGTCACCTTCGTCGTCTCATTTCTTGTTCCTCTGCGTGGCGTTTAAGCACAAAGTTATAATGTCACATTTCCACATAAGAAGTCTGGAGGAGAACAAGAGATCTTCGGCGTTCATATTACCCTTGCCTTGCAATGGTGTTCTCATGTGGTTACCACAACACCAAGTCTTTTGTGTACACAACTCCACAACATGACTTCACGACTTAACGAGTTTCATTTGAAGGCTGCAAGTCTCTCTCTGTTCTTGTGTGTGCTAAGCAAGGCCTCCTGGTTTTCCTCTCCCACTCTTCATCAGGAGCACCTGCAGCCGATCTGCAAATCATCTTCGCATCTGCAGCTGATCTACAATCAACTCAACAAGCCACTGCAGTATAAAACCCTCATTCAGTCATTCAGACCCTTTCAGACGGTTCAGTTACCAATGTGGTGCAGACACTACAGCCAAGTTCTTTGTATCTGCTAGTTTTGACTCTCTAAACTCTTGTAGCTACTTTGTTAATCTTGTTCTCCAGAATACCTGTCCCTTCCAGCCTCGGCCTCTTCTGCTGGTTGAGAGTCTTGTACCCTCCCTTGACTAATTTTTGGTCAAGGCGCATTCTTTGTTCCCACGCCCCGCCAAATCTGGACACATTCTTCCATGCTTTTTTCGCACACTACTTTGAAAGCATTTAAATGAGTACAAAAAAGAAAAAAAAAAACCTGGAGGATCAGATCAAGAACCCCAAAATAATTTAGACGATAAACCTCCAGGAATCCTTAGGAAGGGATGAAGATTAATTCTCCGTATACTCTGCTTAAACTTCAGCCCCTCTCCCTGCTCTCGTCCTGCTCTGCTGCAAGCTCTGCTCCACCAACCCCAGCCTCTTCGTCACATCTCAAACCCAAATGAACACTAAGCCAGCCATTTAATCCATCTCCAAACCAGGTTACAATAAATTGCCCTTGCACCAACCTTTTGTTCTCTTGGTTTCTGGTTGCTTTGAGGTACAAAACTTATATAACATAGTGGCTTCATTCCATACAGCTGGCAGATCTCAGCCTTTCAGACTTGTAGCCAAAAGCCTGTGGTTTTTTAAGAAACACAAACAACACCTTTCTGTCTCCTCTTCTTCTTTGCTGAGGTTAGGTGTGACTGTGTAGTGTACTCATGTTGGTACTGATGCAGCCAATTTATTTCATCTTTTAAAGCCAAGGAACATCATGGAAGACGTTTTGGATTTGTGTTATTCCTTTATAGTCTGGATTCATGGAGTTTTTACATGAAAACTTAAATTTGTAAGCTCAGAACCTAACAGCAGACCAGAAATATCAGTCTTCTGTTGCTTCATTTGCAAAACAAACTAGGGTTTTAAAGTGTCTTAGCCATGATAAGCAAACACGTCACGTATCAGCACTCAGAGCCATTGAACGTGCTGAATGGATGACACTCTGATCTCATTCACATGTCTGAGGCTGATGAGCAAGAACTAACTAATGGCGCGTTTATGCAGTGGCCTTTGACCTTGGCGCTTATGTATACAAACGCATGATGCACAAGTGGCATATGTGCACAAATACAGTTTCACCAAGCGTTAGACCTGCTTTAAATTGGTCCTTCTGGCAAGCACTCTGTTTTTTGAAATTGTGTCACTTCACATTTCACAAGCTGCTATTTGAGACTTATAGATCCACTCACAGCTGTTCTGGGAAAGGGAAATATAGTAATTTAATATGAAAATGAATCTGATTTCATGGAAGAAACTTTGGCTTATATTCGGTATATTTTAAAAGGACATTATTGGCCAGAAATATTGGTCTAACCTTAAGCCAAGTAAAGTCAGATGTAGTTTGGACAGAAATCTTTTGATCAAGTCTCTCAAAGGAATTTCTTCGCTTAGTTTTCTTTCCTTGGCAAACTCTTTGCACCGGGGTTCAGACAAGATCTAGTGGCCTTTTCTGGACTTGAAATCTAAGACTGAGCCTGGACTGCACAATACCTGCGCGCGCACACACATACACACACACACACACACACACAGACTCTTACACATACCAGGCACACTTACTCACTCCCTCTGGCTGCACATTTCATTTATCTATTGGAACAGAACTCAACTGGTACTTTGGCTGTTTCTTTACCTCTATTATGCTGAGCAGGCATGCTCTTTTCAGCAGGGCATTTCATTTCCATTTTTAACAGTTATTTACACCTGAACTCTCCTACCGGTGTTTTGTTTCATCCCCCAAAGCCGAGAAGGGGTTTAACTGATCCCTTCTAATGCAAATAAACTGGAGAGACGTCCTTCTGGTTGTTCAAAACACATATCAACAAGGACAGTGGCATGTCCCAACTTGTTGCAGAACAGTTCTTTAAAAAAGCCAAACTTCAACAGAGCATAGAAACCATTCCTCATGTTTAAGAAGCATAAAGTGCAAATGCATGATGAAATATACAAGGTAGTGCAAACAGCTCTCATACACATGATTAAAACCAGCAAATATCTTTTAGGTGAAAACCATGTAATGAAATGAAAAGGCAAGGATATGTTTAAAACCAACTACTTCATTTGAGTAGTACTACCATCTCTACTTCATATGTGAAGTCTAGTAATGTTAGATTCACAGCATTCAGTTGTTAAAACTGTTGAAGTTAGAGGTAAGCAAAACTGCTGGACTGGGAAGTCCATACTGACTGGAAAAGTTCATGAAAGGTATTAAAAAACAGAATTAAAAGAGTATATCATGAGCTGATTCACTCGTGGCAAGAGAATGAAAAGGAGCAGTCATTTCATGGCTAATAATCCCATCGAGACTTGATCAATTTTTTCAACAGCACACTTGATGGCAGGGCACAAAGTGTGGCACCATGCAGGAGGGAGAAGCCCAAAGAATAGTGTGAATCAGATGGCGCACATGTGTGTTGGAAATAATCCCAATTGTGTTAATTGCAAGATCTGCTTTACACTGCTGTACCCAACCCAAGCTGACAAGCCCACACAAATAAATCACCATGGGACATTATGTAAGGTGACACTTGATTTTCTAATGGAGACTGTTCTGTATGACTGCAAGTATATTTGAATTTTTTTAGTCCTCTGCATGGCCCTGTG
>JAQFJB010000015.1:8505455-8516306 GCA_029874875.1 Naso minor
CTATCCGCCTCAGAGCTGGAAACTGAAGCAGACTTCAGCTCCAGCCAACAGATGCTTCTCAATGTTCTATTCATTCTCTTCCAAAATAGTAGGTATCCCATTCTGGATAAATCTCTGCAAAATGAAAATAATGCAGCTACTGTTCAGCCTTACATGTGTATCTGTCAATCTTTATTTTGCTTTCAGTTCTGCCTATGTCCCTGCATGTGTAGCCAATTACTCTGACGTTCAAGTGGATTTTCTGTAAATCCCCTCACTACCCACAGGCTGATTAGACTATGTTGAGGAATTATGCCATTTCAGGGATAAATAGGGTTGTCAAGAAACAGTACAGGAGCTTTTCCAGTACATGTCCAAAGGTAAATTTAATTCTCATGATTTGGCAGTGTACACCTCACTTAAACTGCTTAATACGTGTCATTACCTGAAACGAACTGCATGCAAGTCTTGATGGTTCCTGGAGGCGTAAACGTCTTTGCCAACCAAAGTATCCTCTTGGATACAAACTGTTTCATTAGTCGACAGGAAAAAACAACTGATAATAGACAATTAAATACATTACTGTGCACAACCACAGTCTCAAATTAAACGATAAGTAAACATACTTTTTCGGCGGTGCAATATATCATCCAACACTTGCACTGTTTACATAATAACATAACTGAAGTACTTGTTGATATGTATCTATAACACAAAGACCAGGCCAAAACTTGTAATTTAGCAATGAATCAATAATGACTTCCTCGCAAAACTACTTTTGTTGGAAAGGTTGGAGCTTGTGCTGCCTTCATGGCGCAGTGTTCTGTTTAGTAACAACACATTAAGGTGATATGTCATGTAACACACTCAACTTCAGCCAGTACATGGTGTTCATAATAAAGGCACACCTTGGGAGCAGTATACAGTGTAAACAATGTGCTTCCTGCTGTTTTTATTTTTGTCTGGCACATTTGAGGGTTTGAGATGTACACGCACGCACTTTGCTTGACGAATTCTTCATTTTTGTTTGGATGCATGTAGAAAAAAAGGGAGGCTCCTCATTCCAGCTCTCATAGATGATGACTGATGCTGAAGTAGGCAGTCCCTCTCAACTGACCGCAGTGTGACGAATCCTTCAGGAATTTGCATGAAATGAGTTTTCCACACTCTTAGCACGTTAGCGAGGAACTGGACTATAAGTGAGAGACACCTTATAATACGGTAAAATCTAATAGGAAACAAAGGTAATCCATTGTTACTGTAGTTTCTGTGTGTGAGTGTGTGCGTGAGTGTCTTGTGCATCTCACTCAATACTAATGTGATATTGTTAAGTGATGCATTTCCCCTTTGACAAAAGCCAGAGGTCACTGTACCCACCATTGTGAAAGGACTGTGTGTGCATGCCTCTGTGTGTGTGTGTTAGAGGCATCTTAATGAAATCTCAGACTACTACGATCACATTGCCTCAATTGCACAGTGATGATCCTCTGCAGGAGTGAAAGAACAGAGAGATATTTATAACTTGAACAAAGATGAGCGACGGGTTGACAATGAAAAATAAAAAACCTGTAAAAAAAAAACCAGCCTGTCTTGTTCTTGTTGACAGTAAAAAATGTATGCGTCGTTGCAGTTTTGCTTCACTTGACTGCTAAGAGAAACACTGTTCATGTTCGGGCTGTGCTCACAAACTGAAACAATTTAAACAGAAGTTCAACGGGGACATATTCCTGCTGCTCGTCAGGAGGAAAAAGTCACAAATAAATTGTTATTTAGGCCACGGATGTAAAGCTGACAGTCATGACTAAAAGATAAGAGGCCAGTTTCTCTTGTCCTTGTTAACAGGAGAATAAAAGTGACAAACTGCAGCTGCACGTGCCAGATTAAACCTGTTTTCATTTTTGCGAGCCCCCGCAGTACTTTGAAGTAAGGGTGACGCAGTGCTGCTATAACGTGCAGTCTTTCCAGTATCTACATATCCATCTGATTGATTTACAGTGTGTCAGATGTTTGCGCCAACACAAACAGATAAATTAGGGCTTCTAATGAGCTGTGCCACTCATACTAAATGGAAGCCTCGCTTATGAAAAACATTTGAGAAGCAAATGTAAAAACAGCATCTGATGACATATCATGCAAGACAAGCAGTAGCATTGCATCACGTTTCGTGTGGGAAAAATGTATTTGGTTGCATGTGTGTGTATGTGTGAGAGAGAAAGAGGCTGTGTATGATTCCCGAATGAATTATGAAGAAGAGATAGATGTAGGCCAGGGATTGGGGTTGTGTACACAGAGGCTTAATGACAGGACCCTGGAGGGATGGCACATCAGTCAAGTGGAACAGACAAACACACACACGCATGAACCGGCTGTGGGTTACACAACCAGCACCCTCACTTTCCCATAATTTTCGCATTGGAAAGGCAACAAGAGGTGGGAACGGCGGGTTAGGCCGAGTTCGCAGCCTCGAGCACTTTGTCACACGCAGAGATGCAGTTTGGCCTACATTGCCTGGCACATTTCTCAAGGCTGCATAGTGTCGAGAAGGGTGTGTGTGTGAAACTATATAGCCTTTGGTTCCAATAGCTCATTCCCAAGGCGCTTTTTGTTTTGCTTTCTATGGGTTGCCGAGCCAGTGATAGGCAGTGAGATTTTGAAAAGAGATAACAAAACAGCTGAGTGATACCAGCTTAGCTCAGCATGGCAACCGTGACATTTTGGTGGAGGGTTTGGATGCCACGGGGGCGACAGATATCGCAGTTATGTGTTATATGAAAGCGGCTTTGAGCTCCGTGCTTAAATAAACTCACTATCACAGGGAAAGTGGCGTGACTGGCCGTTTTTGCGGGGTATTTGTCTCCCCTCCTCTCTCAGGGACTGTGGTTGAATTTGGCCAGGCAGCCACTGTTGGCATTCCACACTGACCCTCGAGTAGCAGGCCTGAGGTTCATGGGTAAATAGACAAACCGTTTGGTGGGCTCCATGTGTAATTTTGGGAGCCTGTCTCACTCACTTACTCACTTGCCTGTCTGTCTCTCTCCCCCAACCTCCTCCCCTCCTTGCCTCCTCTCTCAGCCAGCCATATCCTTAGTTGGCCTCTCAGTTAATTCAGACCTACCTGACAGTTCTGACTAAAACCTTCTGGGTTTACTATCTGTCCCACTCGGCGACAGGCTCAGCTCTCTAAACACACACTGAAGACTAATCTGCAACAGATGGGAGACGGACCAGGGAGGAAGTAGTATAAAAGGATATACAGCATATTTGTACCCCTCTGAACCAAACGATAGGGTTTCAGCGAAGTTCCAAGCAAAGCCAGAGGAGGGCTGTAATGATGTGCACAGCGGCAACTCCCAGGGGCTTAACAGGACATATTACTTGGAGATATAAGCTGTCCATCTGCAACCAGATGTCTGAAAAGCCCTGAGGGGGATTCTTGAGGGCTTTTTCAGAAGAGAACATGCACAGCTATATGGAAAGCGCTGAATAAATAAAAACATATAGGAACAAGAAAAAAATGCACGAATTTGTTCATGTGTACGCACATAAACAAGCCCGCACATGTTGGATTCCGCAGGTGGCTGGTTGGGCATAATGAACGCCTTAGCCCAAGTTTACTGTCTGGTTTTTGAGGTCATTAGTGTAAACACAAAAGACATTTATTTACTAGCTCATTAATGCAAGTGGCAATTTAAGCTCCCTTTCTCAGGCGAAAAGAAAAAAACCGGGGCGGATGGATCTCACCGTGCCATAACCCAGACAACTGTCAAATCACTGTTTGCATTGGTTTTGCGACAAGCACTTGGAAAGCCCCTGAGCTTTCATCAGCTAGCAACCACGGCTGAATATCTGTTACATTCTCCCTCTCTGAGAGATGAAACTGTCCAAGCCTTAGGATACACGGCCTCTTGATTGCTTGCCACAAAGCACAACGGCAGTTAATGAGAGGACAGGTTATATAAGAAGAATGTTTACCTCTTGTAAGAAGAATGCAGATTTCCCTTGACGAGTATGTACCATCCAGTTAAGCCTGGCATAGCTTGTGCACAAATAAATATAATTTAAACCTGGAATAACTGATTTTTTTTGCCACTTGGGGGCAGCAGAAGAAGGCTGTGAACACACTACTGACATAAAATTACCTTTTTAAGTAGGGCTGTCAAACGGTTAATCTTTTTAATTATGATTAATCAGTGAAATTGAATGTTGAATTGCATATTTTATCACATTTAAATTCTATTATTTTGCATTTCACAACGGTTTATAAGTCCACATTAACAATGTAAAGCAATTCTTACCAGTGTATCTTGATTGGGAATCAAATGCCAACCTGTTGTTCTCTTAACAAGGAAGGCCAGCAGAGTTCGCCCACCGCTAATTAGCATAGCGCAAACACTGGTAGTCAGTGGAAAGTGCCTCTGCCTTAAGTCATTAGATAAACTTTCCAACAACTCTAAATGGTCCTGTGTGCTTGTTGTGATTTGTTTATTTACCTCACTATCATTTTAAAACTAAGATTAGCATTCTAAAATTCTAAAATTACATAAAGTGTTTGTCTGTGTCTAAAAATATGGAAATGTGGTAAATAAACAAGTCACAACAAGCATACAGGACCATTTATAGTTGTTGGAAAGTTTATCTGATGATTCTTGGCGGAGGCATGCTAGCACTTCCCATTGACTACAGTTTGAGCTAAGCTAACTAGCGGTGGGCAACCTCTGCCTGTCTCTTCCTTGTTGCTACATGCACAGTCGAAAGAATGGGATCTATCTTCCATTAGTGCATTAATTGTGGCCTTTTAATTGATTGTGATTAATGCGTTAATGCTGACAGCCTTACTTTTAAGTTGATATTTTGTACACATTCGCATAAATTTGCCTATTAACCCATCTAGATATTAGCATCCATTTTGGGTTGGAAATTCAATATTCACTCTTCATTTAACTTTGTTTTTTGGTCTCCAGCAAATCCTGAGAAAAACATTTAGCTTGATAGCTGCTAGCTCCACTATGTTCTCCAACTAGCTGCTAATTAACAAGCACAAAATAAGTTTTTTTTTAGCTTTTTTGCTGCTTTGAACCAAAAATGATGAAGTTGTGGCCCAGAAACCTAAAACAAAGAGCTGAAAGAGTAAAAACACTTTTAAACGTAGAGCAGAGAGATACTACAGAGTTGTGTGACAATTCTCTTTTACAGGTTCGTCAATGGATTGACCACTATTATCTAAAATTTAGTCATTTGATCAGTTGTATTTCTTAAAAAAAAAAAAATTAACACCAGCTTTAAAGAGTATTTCAGACAAAAAGCAGGACTCCTGCAAGTGCTGAGGCAAAAGCAAATGTGCAGCTTTTGGCAAATTTGGTGAAAATCCTGTAATTTCCTCCACCCTCACTTACACAGTATTTATCACAGGCCATTTCCTGACTCCGAGGAGCATCAGATTGGACATATTCCTCTGGGATGTTGAGGGCAACATGGAGATACAGTGACAGATAGGAGGTGTCTCCAAAGATTTCTGCAGACAGGCGACCACCCAACAGCTGAGGGTTTACGTAAATGTCAACTAAATGTTTGATAGGGATATCTTTAAAAGCTTCAAAAGTTTTCATCTTCGTCTGCTTCTGTTAATTGAAGCAGAATGACAATGATTAGTTCATGTAGAAAACAGAGTTGGATTCACGGGAACATCACGTGTCTTCTGAGGCTTCATGCAAATTGGAAGGGAGATGACGAGGAAGACAGAAATGCGGGGAGAGACAGAGGGAGAAGAGAGCAGACTGTCTCCGATTAGAGTTGAGACATTTAGCTCAGGAGCACGTCTTTGCGTCAGGAACACACTGTCCAACACACGAGACCACATGAGACCAATTTGAGGAGGGCAGGCTGGAGCTAAGTCATGTTTTCCTCATGCACACACCCAAACATTGATCCCAGACTCACATATTAAGTGTTTCCCTGTATGTCCAGTTTGAAATATTTATGAATGCAGGGAATCATGCTGTTTTTGATCTGGTTCTGTCTTTTTAAAAAAGCCATTTTCAGCCAACAGTGGATTTCTGCATCTTTTGTATATAATATGCTTAATTTTCATGCCAAGGAGAGTAGGTGTACCTTGCATTCCAGGGGAATTTTAAAAATATAATCTCTGCATGATGCAAACAGTTGCAAGTTTTAACAGTCTTGGAGGAACAAGACCGTATTTAATCACATTCACCAGGCTGACGATGTCGCTGCTGCACGTAAACTGTCTATCTCCACACTGTCAGCTTCTCAGCAACAACAGCGGGATTGTTTTCGGTTGTGCGGCGATGCATTTTTGGCATTATCCCACGGCTTTAGAAAAGGGTGGTCCTTCATGTGAACACGAAACATCAAAACCGTGAAATGCGATCACCAGAATTGGAATTAGGAGGTTTTCACACGAGAGATGTCGCGCCCAACAAAAAGCTGAATGTGTTATGGAGATCTTTTATGTATTTCCCAATCAAAAACAAAACTGAAAGCTATCATTTGTGTTCTGCCTCAGGGTGGTCATTTGACTGGGAATAATTACGTGGTTGTGGTGCGGCAATCTTGTCTTCCTATATGAGACGGTGACTTCTATCTATACTGTTTACCTTGACTTGAGCTTTAAAGCCTTTTAATTATTATCATCTAATAATCATCACCTTTAATGTCTACACAACCACTGCAACTGGCGACTGGCAGTGTCTGGGCTGGCGTGCGTATCTGTGTGCGTAAGTGGCTTTAATCATCATCAAATAGAGCTGTGTGTATAGGTAATTAAGGTGGTGCCAAATCGACTATCACTCGGAGGCACGAGTCGGGAACTCTCAACAACACAGCAGCGTCGCCTCGGCATCTTTGTCTCAGCTCCCCTGCAAGTTTTGACACAGAACGGTGCACACCTCCTTCTCTGAGTCCATTACTCAGTGTCTGATATTCTTCTGAGCCCTGGATTATTTTTCCTCCCCACACGCTGACCATAATACCAGGCTTGTGGAGCCAATGCGGCCTGCAGGGTTTGGTCTGTAACCGCTCAGTGAGCACAAGGATCACGATTAGTGTTCGTAGATCAACAGCCGCACACACATTAACACACCACACCCTTCACCTCCTCAGCCTGGCCATGGTTTATGGCTACTGTAAGCTGACATTCAGTGCAAACACAATATTAGCTTCTCTTTTTCCCCTAATAGTATAATATTTCTTCAAGCATGAGCAATCTTCTGAGGCTGAACATGAACAGACATTTTCTTAACATATAAAATGGCAGTAAGTATTTGTGTCTGCAGCAGTTAATTTTCATTTTCAACGGATCTCTTGATGAATCGAGTCTATAAAAGGTGAAGAAACGCTCTCATAACTGCTAAGAGGATGAATCTCAGCTGACAATCCAACCTACCCCAAATATAAATGTTTAATTACACAAAATAGTGTGTTACCAGGGATTGTTCGGCATTTTTGCTTTGTTAAGGTTCCTCCCAGCACTATTTGTATGTAATCACCCACCGCACCGGAAATAATACTGCTGATAATTGCCATAACTGGGTGGTCCCCACATACAATTCCAAATGTTTCTTTGAAGCTTGTTATATCTGTTTATCTCCAGTTTTGTCTGTTTCTCATTTTTCACTGTTCTGCATCTCCCATTCAGTGATTGGCCAGTTTATGCACAACTACAGGGAATAGCTGCTTGGCAAGCGTGCACGTGTGTGTATGTGTGAAGGTGTGTTTTCTGAGGTTTGGAATGATTTACACAACCCCACACTCGATTAATTCCAGTATGACAGCACAAACTTGCCTGTGTGTACACATGTTGGCCTGAGGTATTGGGCTGAAAGAGGTTCACAGACAGAACAGTGTTGACTTACTAATAGATGGAGGTCTCTTTTTTAAAGAGTCACACACACACGCTGACATACACACACACTTCACATTCATCTTTATGTTCCTTATTGGTTCCATTTATTTAATCTACTGCCAATCTGTGCTCCAACTCAAACACCGGGACAGAGAAATCTGTGACTATTGCACGACCCCCGTGAACCAGAGTCAACAGCGAACCTGCCAACATGTAGACATTAAAAGTTTGTTTATAATATTACGCACTGTATTTGTGAGAAACTGCTGCAAAGCAGTGTATATTCACTCCCGAGAGGCGACCAAAAAGCAGCAAAAGTTGACTATCGTTGGAAAAGCTGCAGAGTTGTCTCGATGTTTTCTCAAATGGCAACGATCTTCTTTTCGATCGAATCTGCTCCGCTTCAAACAAAACATGGCACATCTTGAGCTCTTCAAACATGTTTACTGCCGTGATCAGATGAGGTGTTTTAACCAAGAAGCCAGTGGCTCTAAATCTAGAACACCCTTGGTCGCTGAGCAAAAAAATATTTCCAGGAGAGTGTCCAACAATATCAAAACAATCTCCAGGCTGGATTTCCTCTCTGGCACTCAAACCCCACTGGAGAATGAGAATCTGGGTTGCATATGAGACAGAACTGTAGGATGAGGACTATCTAAAGCCAGAGACACTGCTCTGAAAAATGAGTCTGTCGATTTAAAATTCATCCATGAACATAAAGTCAGCGGGGGCCTCAAAAAAGCAATGAAGAGCCGGTGATGCATGCGCTATCTGTCCACTTCTGCTGCCAAAGCAACACTCATAAATGTATGACGTTACACGTCCAGTCATCCTCTGCCTTTCGTTGGAGCCTCAAAGGTCATCTCGTCAAGAACTGCTTCACATCCTCCCTCTCTGATTCACATCCTCCTCAGAAAGAACATCTTTCTCCTCTCCTTACTTTGACATGTTTGCACCGAATCGACCTTTTCACCCTGGTTTACTTTATTTGTTAAGCTAGCAAAAACCTTCCCACTAAATTCACCATTGAGGACACAAACAAATTCTATTGAGTTGACTTCTGGTAAACGGTCTTATTCCCTTTTTTGCAGACAGATGAAAAGAATGATACAAATCTTATGTCAGTACTCTAAAAATAGACGCTACAGCTAGCTAGAGGCTAGCTTAGCTTAGCACAAAAACTGGAATCAGAACAAAACAGCTAGTTTTGCTCGGTCCAAAGGTTTTAAAATCTGCCTACATTCATGCTATTAAGTCAGGCAGTAACAATAATTTAATTCATGCAAAAACCAAGTGTAGTCTACATATGACAGCTTGTGGTTTTAGGTTTGGTCATGTGTCAGACTATTTCTTGGCTGGGGGCAGCGACTTCCTGGAATCTCCACTGGCTGCCTCACTAAAGCGACGTCATAGTGACCACAAGACTGCAGAATTGTATAGATGGAACTACTAACATATAACATGTAACTTATTGAGCTTTTTCGCCAGTGAACAGAGCCAAGTTTGCTGTTTCCCACCATTTTAAGTAGGCTATTTAAGCTAAGCAAACCATCTACTTGTTTTAGCGCAGACAAGTATATTTCCCGACATGCTGAACTGTTTCTTTACACTAATTCTAATGCATGAGGAACATAAAATATAGATTAAAAAAAGATCCTGTTGAGCCTTATAAAGCAAATAATCAATTATGTCCAATAGAAGTCAGCAGTCTAGCAAAGCATACCAATCATTTCCGCTGCTACTGCCTGACTTGACTCTCTCATGTGGCTCAAATGGCTGACCAATTAACAGCAGCTTAACTCCCGGTTCCAAACACCTATCTCTCTCACACACAGTTAATACACACATCTATACACACCCACACACACACACATGCATACAAAGTGATAGACATGCAGGTCCACAAGCTGGTGGGTGCCCGGTACCACACACAGACAAGGACACACACACACACACAGAGATACTCATTAACAAAGGCTTAAGATTGCAGAGTGTATACCCCCAGCAAAGTGGAGCATAGTCTGGCTGACTGGCCTCCCACAGAGGGGGAATACACCTCCAGTCACCTGATCCTGGGCAGCTCTCATCCTGGATCAGCTAACAGAGCAGTTTGTCATTCAAACACAGCCACCCAGCCCGCATGGCACGCAATCTCTGCAGCACTGCCAGGGAAAGCAGACTTCCAAAGTATGTACTTTTAAAATTAAGCTACAGATCAGATTTTATTAAACAAACTTTCTTCAAGTTTTACGTCTCATACAGGAGATCCAAAAGCCTGCTGCTCTCACTGCAGCATCTTTGTAAATCTCTTCCACCACTAGGTGCCACCACTGGCCTCAGTACAGATAGCACAGCGCTGAAAAGTCCATCTTAAGTCACTATTGTATGGATTTATACTTTATGCTCTTTAAACACATTTTTATACCCTTTGAGACAAAAGTTAGTAGGTATCTCCAAAAAAGGCAGATCATATGGAGACAATCACACTCACACAAGCTTGAAACACTTGGATTGTACCGTAAGAGATCAAGGCAAACACTTCAAAGTTTGTTTAAAAAGTGGATGCAAGTTTGCAGCGTGATTTAAATATGAGGAAAATGCCGTCCTTGGTCCATTGTCTTGTGTGGCTGAAGTGATGTGGCTTCACTTTGTCATGTTTCTGAGGATTTGGAGCTGTGGTCTGTCAACACTGATGTGACTCTGACGAGATCAAGAGCTGCATGAGAAAGACCGAGCGAGCTCGTAGACTGGCCGCGAGAGACCACCTGAGTGACAAGCAACAGCTGAGTTCACACATCTGGAAACCAAAATGCAACCCCTCCATTAAGTGCGTCTTTACGCACATTCACTCCTCGAGCTAAAAATACCACCGACCCTGCCAAAGTTTCACTTTTTTCTCTGTCTTCCTTCAGGGAAAATGTCTCGCAGAACCTCAGCTAACTTTTTTCCCTCTCGCTTTGATGTGTCTGGTCATGAAGTCATGAAGAGACAAATCATTTCCATCTTTTATC
>JAQFJB010000015.1:8646218-8656474 GCA_029874875.1 Naso minor
TGCACATAAAGATGCACTCTCCCTTAAGGCATAGTAAATGCAAACACCTGTACCTCGTATAAGCCATATAGTTTAATGTATTTTTGCACAAAAAAATTACTGTAAGACTAAAAACACCTTTGAAGAGGAGGCTTATTTATGACTGCCAGTAAACCCAAAGGAAATCAGGAACAGAGGAAAGAGGAAAAGTATGTCTTAAACTGCCCTAAACAATCCATAAAGGAAATAAACAACTTAAGGATGACCATACTGGTAAGAAGAGGGGGTTGAATGTGCTTTTTGCTATGTGTCAAATTATATCGAAGTCTATTTTTAATGATAATATATTAACTCAAACCTAAAGGGATCTCTGTCTCTAATAAATATTGGATGCATACTCATATTTTGGCATGAACGCACATGCATAGCTCAGCTGAAATAGATAACACATCCCTGCAGCTGTTGTGCTCTCAGAAAGTGAGTAATGGGCCGTGCCCAGCTCCCACAATACACTGTGGGAAAGGAGCTATCAGGAGAGGAGCAGAGTTGCAAAATCACCATCAATTTCATCTTAGATTCAGGTCAGTTCCATTTTCATTTCCAGGCTTCCACTGAAGTCATTCAGCTGGCCTTTGATGCTGTTCAGCATGGCCAATGCCTGACACATGTTGACGGTGGGCCACAAGATTACAGTCAAATTATTATATACCGCCACCTGCTGGACAAATGCAGCAAGTGTGAAATACTATTCTGAACTGGATGCAACTCAGAGCACTTCTTATAATCACATCTTTGTTTATTTTAAAGTCGTAACTTTAAGAAACAAAAGCACAATGTAGTCCGAGCATACAAATAAACAACCGTTTTACCTGACTTCATCGAATAAATGCGACTGTTGACGTCGGGAACGTGGGGCGTCGTTTCTATGGCAACCACAACACGCTGTTCACTCCGAGAGAAATCTGTGATTGAGCTTTGCTAGCTTAACTGTTACTCACTTAAATTATTCAAGTCTTGGTAAGTTTTGCGTGACAAAGGGGCGAAGTCCTCTGGACGTGTTCGAGGAGAGAAGATCTTAAGAAGTGAGACTTTCGCATAAATGTTTGTTTTTGGTTTTGGCAGATATTTGTAACAAATACTGGCACAAAAATGAGGCTAACGGGCTAGCTGCAAGTTAACAAAAAGAACGAGCGTTGACGTTACTTGCAGGTAACGTAACGTTAACTGTGCGTTAGCTTTTCTAACGCACAGTTTTTTAATCAGTATGTGCACACATTTAAACACCATTATGCCTGAACGTTAAGCTGTTCCTGTGGCTTACTTTAAGTTAATATTAATAAGTTTTTAAACTATCGCATATTATTTAAGTCAGCGTTATGTTGAACGAGCTGACTGTTTTGTTTGCTTGTCAGTTTGTTTTTTCAAATTTGTATTAAGTTGACAACGAAATGGTTTTGCATGCGGCTACGACTTCAAAACTAAATGAACGTTGTGCTAATTTCCGCTAGCAAACTTCCGACTTCAATATTTCAAAATAAAAGCGCTTTTCTTTTTTCTTTTTTCTCTGCCTGTACCATATCATATTATTATTGTCATTCAAAAAGAAGTGGTTATGAAAAAGACTAAAATCCCTTAAAGTCAATTGTAAATATTAAAAGTGAACATACTTTTCTGTAGCAGTGTGTCCTTGCTATGAAGTCTAAGTATGCCTGATTGATCTACTGTATCTTGTCTTGTGTTCTGCTTTAGTGGATCTATCATCTGAGGAGGAGCAGCAGGGTAACTTCTGCAGACCTCCGAGTGGAGAAAAAGTTGAGCTGGAAAATCAAGATGTGGAGGAAGAGGCAATGGAGGAAGACACCCCTCTAGTGGCCCTCGCACCTGATGCTTCACTCCCAGAGGAACAACCCTCTGCCACCACTGATGTCTCTGCTAGTCCTGCTTTCCAGTGCCTGGATGAGGTGAGGCCAGTGAATGCTCTTAAATGACCATGCTTCATCTGAATGGCATATTTTAGCTTTTACTGGAAAGATATATATCCATTTAACATTTGCACTGACAGTATTTACTCTAACTACAGTGTTTTTGAAGCCAATATGTCCGTAAACAAATGATAAGTGCTAATGTAGTTTACAGAAATCTCTCACCTTTTTATTCTTTAGCTACATCAGTGTTTATAGTGGAAGGTAATACTGTGAATAGACGTATGTGCCTTACAACATTTACATTTAAACTTATGCTTTTAATGTTTGACCAAATGTGAATATTTGGAAACTGGAAATAATCATGTGAACGAGCACATTAGTTTCCTTTTTAGCTTGATCGTCACTTACAGCACGCAGTTATTTATCTGATTCATTTGTAGAGTTGCTCTATTGAGTCAATACCTCATTAACCCGTTTATTTTGGGCATGCAGTCTCTCAACTTCCGCCACATTAGGAGCTAAATGTCTCGGATACTGGGCGGCAGACTTGTGCTCATGGATTCTCATGCTGAACTTTTTTACATCATCTTGTACATCCATTGAAAGTTGATTCTGATACAGAAGGTCAGGCGTCAGTTTGATTTAAAATTGCAAAACACAGCCGTTTAGTTAGAACTTTATTTATTTTTTGATATAAAAGTGCATATCTTTTTGGCATGACAGTTGAATATGAATGATAGAAAAGGTCAACATACACTACACACACAAAGCTCCAAATACACACACAAGTACTATGAATGGTCACAATAATGCAATCTCTGTCACTTTTCAAATATCAACAATCCTTAAATCAACCCTGAAAGCTCGTACTGTAGGACCTTTGTATTATATAAAAGCTATCATACCTCACAAAATAAAATAAATACTGTACACGTTCTTAAAGTGATACATTTCTTTCCCGATCCGTCTCATTCACAGTGTGTATAGAGTGGATTAAATGATGCAATACAGTTTTCTAACAATAGGCAGCAGTATTGTACAAGTGATGAGTCTGGAGGACTTTTTTTTTTTTTTTCTTCTCATGAAAAAACTGGTGCATGGCATCAAGAGATGTGCAGTAGTTCAGTGCACCCAGATATAAGGGTGGAAGAACTTTTTTTTTTTTTTTTTCTTGCAGTAACAGCAGTGTCCTGCTCTGCAGCTGCGGTCAAGAAGAATTTGCTAAAGCATCAATAATGCAGAGTGTGCTTTGGAATGATCCGATAGAAATTTACCTCAGGCTTCATCTTCATACTAGGCTCTCTTATATTATATAGGGTCACATTAGCAAAACATCCCTGTGTAATTAAATAAATGACACAGACGTTGGAAGTGTTGTATATCACTTCCTGTGGTGTTTGTTAAGCAGTTCTCTGACCTCAACATGACGTCTGTGACAATGAATTTCACCCCCACTCAAAAAAAAACACTGTAGTATTAGCTCTCATATACCTCACTTGAGTGGCTTCTGTTAATTATTAAACCATTTAGAGCGGACAAAATGAAAGCTCATTAGTTTTTATTACTCCTGTGTGCTGTGGTGTGCCTCAGCTGGCTTTATAGCAGGAGGCAGCAGGACAGAAAGTGGAGAAATGTCAGAGAAAAAGTGAAAAATCTCACATCGTAACCCTCCGTATAATATTATGGCCCCGCGGGAGGCTGGCCTTTACACCGCATGTGTGTTTTTTTATGAGTCCATCATCGTTCATAGTCCATTGTCTTTTATTGTCATCATTGTAATCCAACATTTTGAAGGCCACACTCACTGCAGTGAAAAAAAGTAATAGCACAGTTAAATTTTTTTTCACAATTGCTTTTGTTTTTACTGCATTCAAACTGTCTATAGTACTTCTTTTTCAGTGTGTAAATGTATGCAAATGCATGACTATGAGTGTGAGTTTCTGAGTCTACTTGTTTTTTCCATTCTCTGACCGGTTTGTTTGTGTTTGTCCATCTATGTGTTGGTCTGACTATACTCATGAATATTTACCTGCCCTTTTAAGGAGCATAGTTCTTGGGCCGTATCATCATCTTGACAGTTTTGAAGGCCTGCCTGTAGTTGGTAGGGTAGTACTCTGTCGACATGTTGTGCCACGTTCCCCAGAAGATCCCGTTCCTGACTCCCTTGTACCTCTTGTGGTAGTACTTCCCGTTGAGATTGGCGGACATGCAGGCATCAAACCACCAGCCGGAGCTGTAGTAGGCGCCGCAGTTTCCGGAGGGGTACATGTCGTTGTCACGGTCGGGCGTGGAGAAGAACTTCTGGTCATGGTTGAAGTGCTTATTGAAGCTGATGGCGTTCCCAGCGGTCCCACTGCAATGACATATCGATTTATGTAAGATGTAGTTCTCCTTTTTTGAATATTTGAGCAAGGGCACGACTGATGTATCGGTTTGCTGATATAATCAGCTGATGTTGGCCTATCGCAGAAAATTGATACCAAGGGGACACAGTGGACATGTCCCCCTTTCCAGATAGACTCCCCTCCAATAATATGGTGTAAAAATGTAACTTTATTATACAGTATGGTTTCAAATATCATAATAATTTGCATTAAAAGCACTTCTGGTGAAGGCAAACAGTGCTGATTGTGTGTGGAGTGAGAGAGTGTGCTTTGAATGTGAAGTAAGCGGTTACTTTTAGAGTTAACTTAAGCCAAAAAAGGTTCATATTAAAGGGGGAGGGATTTGGACAATGTAGGCTAACATAAGTAGCTAGCGTTCTAGCTTTTCAATACACAAATAAATGCTAGTGTTAGCCAGTTTTCCTACCTTACAACTAAATAATGGTAGCTAGCTAAAGCTTATTTGCCTTAATTGACATTAGCTAACTATTATGTTGTGTATCTTATGTAATGCTAGTGACTGAAGGACACTGAGGGTCAACACTCTAAGACAGATTGTAAAGGAAAGTAAAGGGGGGAGAACAGCAGAGAGGCTGATTGAGAATAAGTGCCACAGCACAGCAACACACATCCGAAAAAAATATCGGTGCGTGGTCAGTAAAACACACTCTCCACATAATTAACAGTAGTTAACACAAATGAGCCGATATCAAAACTGTGTCTTATGGCTGGGAAAAAAAACTTCGACTAGTGATTTAAAATGGCGTAGTTATGAAGTTTGTCCAACAAAGGGCGGTCACTTATTTAGTAGTTAATAAGTGGAGTGTTTACTGTTCAGTGCACTAGTGTTTGGAGTAAAGTTTCTTAAAATGTAAGATATTTTGCCACCATTACATATCTTTGTCATCAGAGTTGTTTTGCTTCCTAATATCGATATCGGTATCAGCCCAGAAATCCCATATCCGTCGAGCCCTCATTTAACTATACATGCACAGAATCTAATACTGTACCTGTATCCACTGACAGAGAGCCGGTAGCGTAGGAATTCGTTGGCCACATAGAACTGGTCGTATTTTGCATACTCTCGAACACCCTCGAAGTCCTCCAGCTCGATGCGCAGGATCATATCTTTGGCTTTTGTCAATAAGTGGATGTGGTCATTGCCCAGCCAGAACTCGCCTCTGCAGCGCGGAAAAAGACAGGGGGGATGCAACAGAGGGGAAAAAAAAAAAAAAGACAAGAGATGGATTACAAATGAGCTCATATGCTTGTACACTTGATTAGAAAGTTGATACAGTTACTCAAACTGAATTACTCATCTGCACAGAGGAGGAGGGGAGAGGAAAGGAGGAGATGTAGGGGAGATAGCATGACAGAGAAAGATATGAAGAAATATTATTCTTGCAGTGAGAGGTCATACTAGATCTGTAGGCATGGTTATAAAGAGGTAACCATGGTTATTTCCCTTTACAAAAAATTCCTTCCTACAGGATCTGAGATAGAAAAAAGAGACAATGAGCAGAAATTTGAAGTTGCGTTGGGTTGAGGCTCTGCATTAACACAAAATGTAGTCAGTGTAAAAAGCAGCTTCTCTTCATTTTCCAACATTAACACTTTGGTCTTACATCCTGAATTTTAGCCAACAAGTTTATTATCTGTTAAAATAGGTCAGACATACTATAGTGATTTCATTTATTGTGTTTCACACGTGGTAATCAGTGGCAGTGAAACCAGCTGTGCATCGTTAAGTCCTCTGAGCGCTGACTGACTGGACGCTCTCAACTTGTGGTCGGAGAGGTAAAAGTAGTTTGTAGCAAACGTTAGTTTTAGTTAGTGAACTGATGGGTGCATGCAGATCAATTCTGCCTGTCATGGGGAACGTAAGACTCTTAAATTAATACATTGTCTGCTGTTGTGTTTATTTACATATTTATTAGATTTGCATGAGTCCATCTCACCCCTGTGGTTACCTGAGCAGATGGTAGGTTCCAGTCAGGTGGGATAGAGAGGATGATAAGGAGGCTAAGTAGTGGTCCACACTTGTGGGAGTGTTGAGGGAAAGTTTACTGTGCTGCTACTGCTTGTAACATTGTTCACCTTGAAATTCTTTTTTTTTTAATTTTTAAGATGTTCTTATCGAACTTTATGGGGTTTGTGTTTTCATTTTTTTCATATTATTTTAGTCAATACAACCTCCTAATGATCATATTTGAAGTCTGTTCTGTGCTACCTGTGTGGTATTTGAGCCTCTGTCCTTCCCTTCAAATGCCAATAAATTTAGCTTTTTGTGCTAAACGTTTGCAAATGACTTGTAATTCGATGAATCCCTCAAATGCCTTTGCTATTTTCAAAACAAATTTTGTTTTGATTACCTTTTGAAAAGACTAAAAATATCAGTTGAATACAACTGCTTGCCTACATAAACCTCAAAGCAACAAGATGTATTGGCAGAGGAACCTAGTCATGATATCGCAGCCCCTCACCTGTGGTTCCCAAAACCTTTCTTGTACTCCGCCCAGGTGCGGTTGAAGCTCACCGACCCATCAAGTCGTTGCTGTATCACGGTCCATCCACCTCCAAAGGACTCCATGTCACAGAAGACCTCAAATGTTCCGTTACGGGGATCAGGGGTCACACGATACACTCCGTTCTTCCTCGCCTCCAGAATGTTGTAGTCTGAACAGTCTCGGGGGGCTAGGATGACTGTTGGGAGAAAGAGGGGAAAAAAGGGAGTTATAAAAGAGGCTAATGGGATGTTACAGGGTAAAATTTAATCATCTTTTTTTTCCTTTTTTCTCTTCTCAACCCAGAGACAGTTACAGAAACAGCCCCTGTGGCAGGAGATAGGAAGAGAAATGTGATAAAGTAGTGGGAAATCCAGCTCTAACCATTATGGAAGTCCTCTTTCCTGCATTAAATTTCCGGGGCTGGCTATTGAACTCAAAACTGTTCCGCATGTTCTTAGTTCAGCAGGATGAGGAAATGTGGAACAGTCAATAGACTGGCAAAAGTTCAGCAAGTTATCAAGCGCAAATATATCTTTCAGTAGGCATTAAAAACACTCTCGCCTTATAGTCTGCTTCTCAACATGACGTCCCCTTTTCGGAAATCACATTTAGTGTCACAGGACTCCAAAATGAAAGAAAGTAAGTTAAAGAACAAAGGCCACTGTCGAAGGATAAAAGTCAGTGACTTTCCCCTGTGCTGCACCACAGGCTCATTTCATACAGCTCCTCTGCTTTCCAAAGATCCTATCCTTTTTTTTTTTTTTACCTGCCCACTGACTTTTGAAACTCTTGCTGCTGTCCCTTGTGTTGCGCTGCTGGCTGCTGACCCCACCCAAAACCAAGGACCAAAGGCCCCTGTCAGTTAGCATTTGGGAATTGAAAGGAACAGACTTGTCAAAACGTGGGAAAGTGTAAAAGTGGATTAGAGAGGCGTACCCCCTCCGTGCACGTTCTGCACCTGGGGCCTAAATCATCCTGACACTGGGCAGGCAGCATGTGGATCCCTCCTGAGTTTGTTCAGCGCACTCCATCGCTGATACAGTTTTTTTTCATACTGTTATATCCGTTTAGTGGCTTGGTGGATTATAACAGAGTAAGGATGTGGTGGACCATACTGATTAGACAAGGCCAGACAGCGGGGTTTTTTTTGAGTACAAGGAGGGCGGAGTCAAGGCCGAACAGTGTTTTGTGGAGTGGAGAAATAAGTCGTTATGGTACTTCCTGTTATGGTTAGTGCAAGGTTAGACTTTTTTCTTTCTTTCTTTTTTTGTTTTAAGAATTTTTGTTACTTTGTGCACAAAACGAAATTCCTGTTTATTTCTTGCGGTTGCTTTGACTTTTTCACTTTCTACTTTTTTTTTTCCTTTCAAAATAAGTCTGAAGTGCAAAATGAGTGCCAGTGGTAGATTACTCCATTTCTCCATAAGGAAGACAGTCTGGGAGTTGACTTATAAGGTTTGAAATTTTATCCACGTCACGTTGACAGCTCTGCCTGCACTTGGCATTCAAGTATTGTCCTGTAAATTCTTTCAGTGTCCCCTTCACTTTAAGTGTCTGACTGTAGTCTCCACTTCATATCTGCCTCTCCTTATTTGCCCCCATCTGTCTGACTGGGACAGACACCAGCCATCTCATCTTACTACCTCTGGCACTGAGCCTAACCTAAATAACTCTAATATCAGCCACTTAGTGATGTCTCAAAGACTCTTGGCTGATTGGCTGTCGGACTGCTGAGGTGGCTGTTGAATGATTTTGCATGAACCTCATACGACTTCTTGACAGGCTGTTCTCAATACCATAATGCCAGCCTGACTGACTGCTCACAGATTAATGATTGGCATATAAGGAACACAACTGTTATCAAGGAGGAATTCCTTGTGACAACCAGTAGTCAGTGAAGATAAGCACATGTAATGGGAGAAAATGTGGTTCCGCAGTGATAGATTAATCTTTCCCCATACAGACAGCTTCAACAGAATCCCGTCTATTCTGACAGAAACTCTCATCAACACCCTTTCCTTCAGGAAGTTGTGTGCCCCACTTTGCAGAAAAGCAATCCCTGACGATGTTAAAGACTGGAAATCCCTCCTCTTTTGTTTAGATTTGAGTTAATGTAGCTGAGCAGTAACATGAATTGCTTTTCATTCACCTCAAGGCTCCAATGCATCTTGCAGGAGTAAAAGCAAAGACCAGTGCTTGCAGCAAGGATGGGAATTGGCAAACAGGGTGAAATAAATGCTAACAGCCCTGTGAGCCGCGAGTGATAAAAGCATCTTGACAAACGGACTATTAGTCCAGTTTGGCGGTAAAATTGCCATTCTGCGTTGGCTTAAAATGCCCGGGTAATGCATGCCGGTGTTTTATCAGCTGCATGTTCATCAGATTTTTTTAAGCCTGGAAAAAAAAAATTATTCAGATAAAAGGGATGAAAAGTTTTAAAAAGCAAGTGTCCTTGGATGCCTCTTACTCGTCTCACTGAGTGTAAATGTTGTGTAGTGTAGCCTAATGAGGTGTACCAGTGCGGCTGGTTTTCTAAATCCCTGCGCATGAGAGTGGTTGTTAACATTTGCTCGCCAGTGATCCATGACTGTAGCCCCTATTTACATGAAAACACACATCTGTCTCACGTGACATCCCCTAAAAATGTTATCTTGATACAATCTTCTGATGTGTCTGCTAGCTTTGGATGAAAACAGAATTTAAAATTTGGTTAAATTTGTGGTTAAAAATTAACGATTTCGGTTCATTCAGGAGCCAGGGGAACTATTAAACCATTAATTGCTTCTCTAACGCTCTCTCACATTTTGATAAACAAGCGAAAAACACTTCTTCTTTTTTTTTTTTAACTGAAAGTCCCTGTACAGTTTTCACAACAAGTAAAGGGACATTAATTCATAATTTAATTGTGAATAAGTGGAATAAATGTGTCCTACGTGCAAACCATTCTTAAAACCTCTCTAAAATGTCTCAAATGTTTTGTTTCTGTTGATATTTTTAAACGTGCTTTCTGAATACAACATGCAGTGTTATTGTTACTGAAGCGAATATGTGGAACTGCAAAAATCTTAATACAATTTGGTCAATTTTCAAGGTTACACTTAGCTCTTGTCTACTACTTTTTGGTTCACCTCAGACACCGTCAAGCACGTTTTCCTAACTTGCAGCAGAATAATTTCCCGGTTCTTGACTTTAACATGACAGATTGATGTTCAAATACAAGCGTTACCGACCCCGTGTGCCGTCCGTGACTGATGGTAGGAAAGCCGCCCACATTACTTCTAGTGTTGTTGTCAAGAGATAATGAGAGCTAGTTGTTTTATGCAGGAATGAGCACTCAAGAGCATGACCTCCAGAGGAAGAGAGAGGCTAGGCAATGGTAAAAGGGATTAAAAGAGAGAGAGACTAAGAAAGTTGCGGCATGTAAGGGGTGAAGAGGAGCTCTGATATGAAGGGGAAATGTT
>JAQFJB010000015.1:8899612-8910768 GCA_029874875.1 Naso minor
CACACACACACACATTCACCTAAACAGTAATTTCCTTCAAATTGAGTGCTAGCAGCAGTGATAATGTATTCATAACTAACCTATCCGCACACACAGAAAACACACACACACACACACACAGAGGAATAAAAACATCCACATTCATGTTTGCACCCACAGTGACAGTGGGATGAAAGCAGACTGATTGCTCTCTCTCATGTTTATTTCTTTCTTTTTTGCGCCGCACTTAGCAGCAAAATAATGAACAATAACAACTTTCACAAAGTTATGCCTATTTTTATTCTGCCTATATGTATGCACGTGTGTTTGTTCTGTGTGTGTTTGCCTTCGTGTATAGATGTGCGTGGTATCTCCCACCTAGTCTTAGTATTTCTCCGTGGGGTGCTGTTTAGCCTGTTTGACTCAGTGGGCGATGCCTCTTCAATACTGTGAAGCATATGACTGGCTGGTGTGTGTGTGTGTGTGTGTGTGTGTGTGTGTTTGTGTGTGTCTAGGGTCTGGTCAAACGGCCTGAGGGGTACTGATTAATTTAACAGGCTATTGGTGATAACAGACTGCCTTGAGGTATGACTCTCTGGGCATAGCACAAACACATGCACCTAAATACACAGACAGACAGACACACACACGCGCACAAATGTGCTCATGAACAGACATTTACTGCAGCCTATATAGACTCATGTAGGAATTAATGTGGGAGTGTGACAGAAATGGACACACACTTTTGGTAGACAGTGCGCTATTCGTGTGTGTGTATTTGTGAGAGACATGGTGAACAACAGAGAGGAAATAGAGAAATCGGGAGAGGAAGAAGTGTCAAGTTGAGTCCTTGTCAGAATTCTGCTGCCATAGCAGGTTTTTGGCAGCCAGAGACAGCACGGCTTGAGTGTGTGTGTGTGTGTGTGTGTGTGTGTTTTGAAGGTGTGTGCTCATGCATGTGTGATGTAGCAGCAGGTGCAGCGACTTGCCATAACCAAAGCGTTTCCTTGAACCAACAATTTTACATTAGCTGCTGCCTCAGACCCACATTTGCCACAGACATTTGCATTTTTGAAAAGCGAGAGAATAAAACGTGCTCTGTATCTCTTCGTGTAATTGAGTGTCAGTTCAGTTTTCAGTTGATTTAAGGCTAGTCCAGTTCCATTGAACCCATTACCAAACCTCCAATTTTGAATTCAGTGAGCTCTTAAGATGGTAGTGTCCTAAATTCCTTGTTTTGCTTTTTAAAATCATGTAAAATCTTATTTGAAATCAAATTTATCTAGTGCTTAAAAGGGAAGGATGGTTCAACTCATGAGATGAGCCAGGACAGACTTGTGCAAAATTCCTAGCAGGAAATATATTAATTATTTTGTACACTGCACCACACGTAATTACATAGATAACTTAAGAAACTAAACTAGCATGCACACGTTCTATCAATAAACACTTAACATACAGCACTGCAGCAAAATATCAACTTAAAAAGCAGTTTGTAATCTCCAAATGTATTGAGTGGCTAAGTCATGCCTTTTCCAGCGGACCTCATGGGACCTTATTTTGAAAAAAATATGAATGGTAGTCAGTGGAACGAGACAAATTATTTTTTGATCCAATTTAAATTGTACCACCAATTTCAAATATTATGTTTGTCAATTAAAAAGATAATTTTGCTGGTAAAGAAAGTTGCAGTTTATCTCACAACTACTGAAAATATGTATTTAGAAAGACTTCACACCCGATCGTCGTGACAACGATCTCTGATTGCTCAGCTGCAGCTCTCAACATGCCTATGCTTGTGATGATTTTTACCTCTTTAAATAAATTCTCCCTTGTTCTGATGGAATGAAAGAAACTTTGCTACAGTTATAGTCACGTTAGCATTGGTGATGTGTATTGTGTGAGACAGGAGAGTTCATTAAGCAGTTTTGTGAAAACTTGGTGGTTCTTAACTATCTTCATGACAAACTTGACTTAAATGATTGGTAAAATATTCTTTTAAAATATAAAACATCATATTTGGGAATGGTAGCACAATTTAAATGAAATTGAAAAATAATTTGTCTCTGTCCATTGACCACTGTACAAAATTTTCCTGAATTAAGGTCCCGTGGACCGGAAGTAGAATGGCAGGATTTAGGCACTCTGTTTTTGATTACGAGAGAATACTGCATGAGGAAATGGCAGCCCATTTATACAGGCTGACATTTCACTTAAATGAGTGCTGCCTGATGGGTCGTATACAGCATTTACTCAGATTACATCTTGAGTCATGTAGTGTGGCGCAAGGCAACATTTATCTATGGTATTTGTCAGTTGAGTATGGCATCCAGGTTCAGGGAAAGAAGGAAAGAGAGAGACACATCGGGCGTAACAAGTAATTTGAAGTAACTAACAACAGCCATCTGCTCTTTTGGTAGGCGTCATTGTTTTGACCCTCAAAAATGAACTGTTTTAACTGCTTTTACAGTACACTTTCCACACATCAAAAGTTGCTCTCTCCTGCAGGACACTTAACATACCATTAGATCGGCTCGTATGCTGCAGCCATGGACCCTACAAAGCATAAATGATGTATTGAAGATGATTTTATGTCGAATATGATACTGTATTTAGTCTTGACATTTTTTCGACTGTCATCCCCTGATTTTTTATATTAAAATAATAATAAAATGGCCTTCTCTCTCTCGCTCTCAGAAAAGAAAAAAGTATAATACAGTATGTATACAAACATAAAATGCTCTGCATATAGGCCATGTGCCTCGTAAGTTCCCTGATAAAAAAAACATAAGAAATAATTGAAAGTCTCAAGACACGATGGATGAGTCTAGGGAGTGTAAGCCATCAGACGATACAGAATAGCAGCAGAAATACAGTCATAACATCACTTACTGAGGATGACAGGATGGCTTAGACTTTTTATAGTTCGGAGGAGCTGGAATGTCAGAGTGCTAATTGCATGAAATGTGTCTTGTTAAAGGACATTTTGACAGGAGTTCCAGCTAATGATAGACACATTGACCAGAAATGTGGTTAATGTATGATGTTCTAATTTCAGGGGTGTCACTTGAACCACTTAACTAGCCTGCCATGCTGTTTAAAATACATAAAAATAAGTTGTCCGCAGTGTTTTTATGGTGGGGCTTGTCTTTTTGAATATTAAAAGTATACTCGGATGTTATGTTAGGCTGCATATTTGCTCCTGTTTTGGTTGTAAAGACTAAATGCTTTTCTTTCTTATCATCATAGAAACAGCAGTGGTACACATTAGCGCTACACTTGGTCTGCTGTTAGAACAAATTTGGTTAAATAATGTTTTTCAGTCACCAGCAAAGATTAAATTTGTGACATTTTTGCTTCTGCCTCCTTTCCTTCATTCATTTGCTGTGTTTTCCTGACCCATGCACAGTGTAGACGTGCATTAAGGTAAGATCCCAGTGCCATTGATTATATTATGTCCAAATACCATCAGGATTTCTATTGTTCTGCAGTATGTTTGTGTGATTAAGAGAGTGCAATCGCCGCACACATTTTTAATAGTTAAGTTGCTTCTGCTAAATTAACTTTCTCGGCAAAATAAACACCCATTTAATATCTGCCGCCTCTTCCACCACACTCTTTTCCTCCCTATCTCTCTCTCTCTCACACATTTCTAATTTCCTCCACTCTTTCTTCTTACTCCTCTGCGCTCATCTCCTCCCTCTCCTCCTTAGCTCATGTCTCTTTTCCTTTCCCTCTCCACTCGCTGTCATGTTAAGGGACATGAACGCAATGAAACATCTACTCTGGGTTAAAAAAACGATGCTGTTTTCTATTCTATCCTCTCATTCCTGTCTGGCAGTAATTATGGCTGTTTAATTGGGCCTATGGAGGCTCTGAGAGAAAATGTGTGTGTGTGTGTGAGAGAGAGAGAGAGAGAGTCTGTGCTTATGTATGTAGGAGAGGTTGTGCATGACTTGAGCTGAATACAAAATCCAAGCCGCCGCAAGACCACATAGAGGGTTCATTTAAAATCTAAAAGTGTCTTCCATCCATGTATGCATATTGAGGACGGGATCCAATAAACAATGAATTGAGGACCTTGCAGTAAGCTCTGACTAATTGTCTAGTAAACTTAATTAATCCAACGTCTTCTATATAGTGTATTGCTATATTTTGTAATAAATGAAATTCAGGCTTTTTAAGTGGCTTTTGTCCTTTCAGAAAATCGTCCCTGACTTCAGGGAGGTCATTAATTGGCACAGGCTGTAGCACAATGTTTCCCTTTATAAAATTGATTCCCAGCCTCTAGCTTTATTCAAATGTTCTCTTCTTGACAACTATTTATAGATGGCTGGGTGGATGAATGGATGCATGGGTAGTTGGATGAGGGAAACTGGGAAGGAAGGAGGCACTACACAGGCTTTTGAAAAATTCATCAGTCGTTCCCGAGTATGGTTAACCTCACGAAAGGCTAAGACACAAACCATATTTCTCTAGGCTTTTACTCGCTACAATCACTCTTTCTCACTTGTTCATACACTTCGTGGCGTGCAGAAACTTTCCCAGTTTAACCTCTGAAGGCATGGCTAACGTTTTTTTTTTTTTCTTTCATTTGGGGTGTTAGGGCTAATTGGACTAGGTCGGTGTGGAGAATAAATGCTTACAGTGTGTAATGTCAAAAAATTGTTGCTGCCTGCACTTCAAGGTCAGGGTTCTTTTTTTATTGTCATAGGGCATCATTTTGTAACGTCAATGCAGCAAGCATGGTGGTAGAGGGTCCAAGTAAGGGTGGAGATCTGATGTGAGAATCCGGAGCTGGGGAGCTGCTTCCAGGATTGTAGTTTGGTGTGGCTGGCAAGTTGGCTGTTTAAGCTTGTATCTTAAAAAGATCCAGCATGAATTGAATATCAGGCAGGGTATAGATGAGAGCGACGCAACGTCATGCAGAACAACACACCCCCTTCAAGCCACATTTTGGGTGAAAACAAAGGGATCTGGACAGTGGCGCCAGATTCAAAAACCTAGCAGAATCATTCCTAAAAGCTGTTGCGTTGTATTGTAGACATCACACAACAAAAAACCCCGGAGTTACGAGTTTCTGTAATTTGCAGAAAAGTTTAATGTCTTAAAAATGCACCCTTTACAGCGTTTATTAGGCAGAGGAAACAAATAAGGCTTAATGTAATAAATGCAGACCACTATACCATTACTACTACTACTGATAGTGGTCTGCATGTGTTACGTTACGCCATATTTGTTTTAGTTTGCCTAGAAAGTGCTGTAAATGATGCATTTTTAAGGCATAAAACTTTTTGCATTATACAGTGGCATCCCTCTTCATTATTCATAGTATTTGATCACAGACATCTTGGTCATAAACAACGGGTGAATAAAATCAAACAGCACGAGATTATTAATGATAGTTTTGGCCATGAGCTGTGGCTCTGTGCCATATTATTGTTTGGCAAAAAACGTCATGAGAATATTATGAATAGCCTGTTACAGTTGCTTGCTAGAACCCCTGCTAAGCAATTAGTTAACAGTAATGCTACACTGTATAGACTACCAAATCAGCACAATAAAGTGTCTCAAGAGCAGAAAATGTGTCAGAGGTACATTACCTGGAGATTCAGTGAAGTAGCTTTATATGTCAGGATATGATACCTCCGGCCATTGCGTGGGGTCGTTGGTCCACTTGATGGATTTAGGCGGAAAGGACACCCACCGCCCCCTATTGCCTTCATTTTTTCAATATAACACTGCCCATCATTAATCGGCAAAGACATCATATAAGAGTTTGATTAGCTGGCCACTAGTATGTGTGCTCCTAATACCTGAAAATAATGTGATATTCTTATTTAAGGTGATTAAATGTGCAACGTCAAATATTTTGAATTTACCACCAGTCAACAAGGAGGGTTTGTTTTCACCCAAACAGGGGTGTGGCCTGGAAGCGTTGCTCCCGTCTTTATTTGCTGACTGGGTGAAGAGTAGCAGTCTCAGTTGTGAGTAGATGACGACCAGGTGAGCTTGATTGCTCAAGCTGAACAGGTGTGGATACGGGCAGGCAGACAGACTGGGCTAAGCTGACAGAGTGGAGAGGATGGGGACAGGAAGGCTATACCGGCAGGACCGCCCGACATTTAGATGGTTTACGTTATGTGTATTATTCTTCCTTGTATTGAAACTGAGTAAAGAATAATCATTACTAAGAGAAGAGGGGAAACGAGGATAACCTAAAACCACGTTTTTGACATTTCAGCTCTGAAGCCAGAACGCAAACCTCTCGGGGGTAATTTGGTAAGGGAAGAGCTTGTTCTAATAGAGCTGGCGAGAGCGCACACAAACTCTATCCCACGCACACACACTCTCACATTTAAACCCTCTCCCAGATGGTGGTATACGTTGCCCATAGGCCTCTATAAAGCCAAAGGGCCAGTACCAAAACCAGCCGTCTGTGACACTAGTCTGGAGAGAAGGTCACTCTCAACAGACACACACACACACCGCATCGGTATGTGAGAAAGTCTCTTGGCGCCTATGGGTTTTAATTCTCTCCTCCTGTCATGCCTGACTGGCACCACCAAGGCCAACACACAAACAGACACACACAAACACAAACGCACAGACCCAGAGACACTAGCATACAGGCCTCTAGTGCACGCACACACACAAACCCATTCAAACACCCTTAGTTCTATCAGTCAGCAATAAATTGGGTGATGGTTATATAGTCCAATCTAGAGACAGGCTTTACGGCAGATGTGCAAGTACAACTGGCAGGCATCTACACGCACATGCTCACGCACACACACAATTGACATTGGCCCACAATATTGCTGTTTTCTCCCCCCCTTGCTTCACTAACTCGTCAGTCAGCGTGGCATTGAGCCTTCAACCTTCAGGCAATTGAGTCCTATGAGCTCTTAGTGTCTTCGTTCTGTCTTTATTGTTGCCCCAGACATTGTAGTTAAGCTTTAGAGGGGTAAGTCGATTGAGTGATAAACTTTAACTTCTGTCTCTGTTAGAAACCATCTGAGCCTGATATGAGCATTGATGAGATAATAGGAAGGAGTAGGATAAAGGGAGCAGAAAAGAGTGAAGTCAAAAAGGGGAAGAGTTGAAAGTAAGACAGAGGGATAATCATCTCAGTCTGTGTATTTCATGTCCAACTCTCAAAAAACATTTAAATGTCAGCACTGTTGTTGCTGTGCAGTGTTTGAATTCTGATTTATTACAATTTTTCTTGTCATTGTTTCCATATAATATTATGACATCGTGATCAACATAGCACTGAGATGCTGACATTTCTCTAACAGAATCAGACAGGACAAGAAAGGAGCAGTCTTAGTGGACAGACTGTAATATAAACAAGCCAACAATTTATCAAAACCACTTTATTTTGAAGTTAAACTGAGAGTAAGTGCACGCAAACTGTCTGTCACAAGTTAAATCAGATCTGTAAATGTTATGGATGCTTGCGACAGAGCAGCTCGGTCTATGATTTTACTGCTCATCGCGATGTAAAAAAAAAATTAATGGGCAACAATTTTAATAATTTATTAATCTTGTAAATCATTTATCAAGCAAAAACACCAAAAATGATCTGATCCAAGCCTCTTACTTGTAAGGATTTGCTGCTTGTCTTTGTCAATAGTAAGTTGAATGTCTTGCAGTTTTGAATTTTTACTCAGGCAAAGCAAGCAATTAAAAGAGGGCCCCATGGGCTTTTTGATAATTCTGACAGGCATTTTTCTGTATTTTTTGACATTTTGTCGACCAATTACAGAATAGTTATTTTACTATTCACCCAGTAACCATTGCATATGAAAGCCTTGCTTCTTACCAAGATTTTCTAACCAGAGTTTGTTTCAGCTCTGTCTGACGGTTTGTGTTTCTTACAATACAGACTTTTTAAAAAAAAAAAAAAAAGCCATGGCCTTATGTTCTAGATTAAAAAGGAGAAAGAGCCAACACTTCGTGTCCTTGGTGTCTTTTAATATATGGTCAGTCAGCAAAGAATGGACGCATTTCAGCACATAGCCTTCATCAGCATTGTGACAATGTTCCACGTGTAACACTTTATTTAGTGAATATAGTGTCATTATTACTGAAGTAAATGAAGGACACAGCTATAAAAATGAGTTGTATATTATCCTTCGATAATTGTGGCATTTTGTGATGAGGGTCCTATACGCACATTTGCTGTCTGCATCACACCGGTGTAGACTGAAGAGACTTTGTGGAAAAATAACATTACATGCTGTGAAAATGATTGATAATTTTGCACAACATAATTTTTATTGAAAGACCCCAGAGTTTCCCAAATACATAAATAAGGTAAATCAGATTAAGTTTTTGGGTTAACCTTGTCCATAACTTTAATTAGTGCTTAAAAGCCATTTTATGTATGACAGTCCATAAAATACTGAATAAACAGTTTGAATGTGAAGAAATGAAGAAATGTTTTTTAGGTGTCTGATGGCGGTTAATCTCACGGTCATGCTTGGTTTATATGGGATTTGTGTGCATGTCCGTGCTTAGTTTCCCTGTGCACTGTAGCTGTAAAGAAAATTATTCTATTAAGACACAAACAACCTACAGAACTCAATTAAGCAATATTAAACAGTGCTTTACTATTTCGTTGAAAGTGCCTCAGTCCTGACCACATCACTGTTGTGCTCAAATGACAGCTTGATGTGAAAGCTCACCCTTGAGTGTAATATTATACAACTCATACCAAAAAAATAAAATGAAAAATCTAAATTTATTCTTGTTTTTTTGCAAGTGTGATCCACGATACCATGGAAATACACTGGGGTCTGACTAATAATTAGAAAACAGTTATGTAAGTAGATTTCTACGTTTAATGAGACCGAGTTTACTACTCCAGCGAGTGGTGTGACCCTTAGTAACGACTTAACAACAGAGAGGATTTCTAGTCCCAGAAGAGTGAGTTTGTAGCACACAAGTGCTTACCTATATCAGCCGTGCTATAACTAAGATAGCTGCCAGAAAAAAAAGAAAATAAATAAATTCCACAAGCAGATGTAGCTTCTTCAACTGCAAACTTTACATTAATCTATAGCGCTGTGCACAGACAGCTGACGGAGGCTGCCAAGCATTTCGATAACTCCAGACCGGTAAAAAGCCCAGAAGTCACAATCAAGGGAAAAAAGATAGAAGTACTCACTTTAAAAAGTACAACAGGATTTTATCTAATGACATATTCAGCTTCAATCCATATTTGTTAGTGTTTAAACTTCTAAAAACGTTTTCACTGTGGTCACAACTAGCTGCCCTCCGGCTTTCTGCACACACACGTTGCCATGGATAATGCAGGGTAATATTTTTGGTGCTGAGTAAAGGATGCTGTTATGCTGATTTGAGCACATTCTAAACGTTGCATTCACTGGGTCAAAACTACTTGTACAGTTATTTTCTTGCACAGTCATTCAACATCAGCACATCTTTTGTCTTTAACCACCTTTTAACTTTCTTTGTGTCTGTGTTTCTGTCTTTGACTCACTTCCCTTCTCTTTTAACCTATTTTCTTTCTTCTCTTGTCCCGACTTCAGTCTTCAGTCAGTTTTCCCCTCCCCTCTCTCTGTCTGTATGTGTCCATATAACAAATGATCTTGGCTGGTTGTTCTCCTTCTCAGCACTGAGTCTGTATTTATCTGAAGCTGTTAGGCCGTGAACGCCAACAACATCCAAAGCAGATGAGCCTTGAAATTCATTTTGGAAGAACAAGAAATAATTTTTTTTTCCCTTTCCCCTTCATTTTCCCCTCTCCTGTCGTAATCTGTACTTTATACTTTGTCTGTGTCTCTGCTCTCACTCATCTTCCATTTCTTGTTTTTTGCAAATGAGTGCCCACTTCCAGAGATATCCATTTATTCCATTTAGCGTGTTTGCGTGCACGTGAATGACAGTGACAGCTTTTTTTGTTTCCTCCTTTCGTCCTAGTTAATACATTTAAAAATTTTAGAGAAAGGAAGTATGGAGAAAGTGGAAGAGAGACAGAAAAGGATGCATGAGAAAGTAATAAGATGAGTCAAAGGGCACGTTTATACTATTTGGTTAGGTTACCTGAAGATCCCAACAGAGTGCCACTTTAATAACAAGAGGGACTGTTGGAGCGTAGAAAGGAATTTGCTCCAGTAACACTTAGGTGCAGAGTGGCACTTGCATGTACTAGATGAAGCTTGGGTGCACCAGTGGGACATTTTGGTTTACCAGTGGGGCGTTGGAGAATGTGAGTGTGGTAGAGGGGCTCACTGGGATAAAAGAGGGTCATGTGGTTGGGCCAAGGGACACTCGATCTCACAAAGGGGAAACTCAAATACACCAGACAGGCACTTGGGTGGACTTACGGGGCTAATATGGGTAACTAGAGGAGGATTTGCATGTTCTAGATGAACACTTGGGTGCTGTGAAGTTAGTTTGGCTTTGTTTGACTCAAGTTGCTTGCTTTCACACACACACACACACACACACACACACACACCCTCTTTCTGTTTTTCGTCCTACAACTGCAGTCATCCACAAACATGCAGAAATGTCGCACACACATGCATGTGTACCACACAGTTGCCTCCATGTAAAAGTAAGCGTAAGTAAGAGATGTATTATTGTAGGAGAGTGAGTGAGGCAGAAATGGACAGTGTGAGGTCGTAATCAATTATGAATGATGAATTTGGGCTCGGTCTGTGCTGTAACTGAGAAGCAAGAGCATACGAGACACTGGGTGAGTGAATGAGTGTTTTATCAAATCTTCCTTGCAGCATAGATTTTTGAAAGCTTTGAAACTCAACTGTTGAGTCTGTTATTAAAGGAGCGCACTCGCCTTTTTGAAAGGCTTGCAGATCTGCTTATCAGTAAATTCAGTCATTGAAAGTAGATGATTTTAACTGTTTGAGTTAAATGTAAACAGTACACGTACAATATAACTGGGAGTCTAGGACGGAGTCTGTTAAAGATTTTAAGAGAATTTTAGGTGATTGCATTCAAACGTTGCAAACGTGTAAACGTGGAGCGATTAGACAACAAATGGTCTGGAGTGCCCATTAGGCTTGGGCCAGTGTAAAAATTTCTAAACCGGTTTTACATTAAGCTCAATACCGGACCTAACTGGTAATACCAGCTTTCACCACTAGGAGTCGCACGCCGCTCATCAGCAGCGCTCCTGACTG
>JAQFJB010000015.1:8986602-9000395 GCA_029874875.1 Naso minor
CATAAAAGTACAAATACCCCAAAAATGTAGTTAATTACAGTAACGTGAGTATTTGTAATTCGTTACTTCCACCCCTGCTTCTTTTCACTATCATATTTCTGTGGTGGAGCTACTAGCTGATTTTGCTTCATCTGTCAGGGAAATTTTCCTTGTTGAACTCACAAGTTGCTAAATTTAAAGTTTAGAAGAATTACAAAACACGGTGTGATGAATCAGATCAGATCCTTTAATAACATGCAAACAAGACAATGCATTCATCCTCCAGCCAGGTGCAACTCATACAAACAAGATCAGTGACCATAGCTGTATAAACCCCCTACTACAGTTCTACAAGAATTTCCCCTCATCTAAGTTTCAAGGTAATAAAAGTAGTAAATCCAGACGTCAAAAGCTGTTCAGATACCACACATCACAGTCCAAATGTTAAATACATGGCCTCATACTTTCTCTTTTACCGTATAATTCCCTTTCAATCTCTTTCTTTCACAGTTCAGCCTCTCTCCTTTTACCTTTCAACACTGATCCGTCTCCCTTGACCTCTGTGTTCTCAATGTAATGCTTATCCATTGTATTTGTTCCCAGACTTACAGTATAAAAAAATCTTCTTCTCACACTAGCTCCACTGTGAAATTACACAGAAGATAATAAAACGAAATTTCTTGGTTCTGAAAGATTCTTTAGCACAATAAAGCTTAAAAAACCCCTCAGACATCATCATCTAAAGGCTTTTCACAGCTCTTCAAATCATGTAACTCGACTTTGAATTTTTTCATTGGTCTTTATTCTATTATCTCTGAAACATTCCTGCTTTCTTAGAGAAAATACGGAGAAGTAATGGAGGAAGATATATGATAAAAGCATGAGCTGAAATCACATCTGAGAGCAGACGGTGTAAATTTCCCCTGTGGACCTCCAGCTTTTGTTTGCATCTTTAAGAACTTCTTTCTCCCCCTTGAAAGTTCAGCTTCTGGTTCATAATCAACACTCTAATGGAATTTTGTGTAGGGATGTTGATTTCTGGCCCAGATGGAATAATTATGTGCATGCCAGATGCAAATTCATATCGACTGTAATGCAGGAGAAAAGCAACTAGATGAAAGTTAAAACAGGAGAGACCTACTCTACACGGTTTGAACGCAGAATGATAGAAAAACAGGTGGATGAGAAGCAGTGGCATATATTTTCCCACGTTGTCCTGAAGAAAACAGTAATCCCTGCAGAAAAAAGCTGTACAATCTCAGACTCAGACTTATAAACCAGTCCCAGCTGAAGGCAGAGAAGCTAGTCGGCTCTCACCGATCAAAATCCTGTGCTTTTCTTACATTGGCTACCCCTCATATTTACATCTAAATGAGTGTTGATGTTGGTAGAGGTAGCGCAGACCCAATTATGCAATGGAGTTGGCAGTGGAAGCTGACAAATGATGGGTAATGGCAGAGGGTAGAGGAGGCATTTCCAACACTCTCCATTCTAACAAACCTAGCCGTGTCTCCATAGTTTGACTCTGACACAGTAATTTATTCCCACTCCGCCAGCACGGAACCACGGATTTAAAAGTTTCACCACTTACACAAGCCTTCCCCATTTTTCACTCCAGAATGAAACTGTTATTATTCAAAAGAGCAATGGGAATTTATGCAGGCTTAGACATGGCCTTATATCTTCACTTACTTTTTCTTCTTTCCCTCCTGTTGTGCTTCCCTTTTCCCCCTCTTGTTTTCTGCTCTTGTGTTTTTCATTATGCAGTTCTGGTGCAGCAATGTGTGTTTTTAATTTGTCTTTGGTAAACATTGCCTGCCTGTTTGTGCATCTTTTATTCTGTCTGTCTCACTTTGCTGAAGGCTTAGGCTCTGTGAATGTGGCATAAATCAGTTCATATTGATCTGTGGATTCAAGTGATAGACACTGACACTGGGTTCATGTAAATTTCATTTAGCCTCTCCAATTCAACAGAGTTTCATCACAAGGGAGACAGGTTTAATGCATGGTATACAAGATTTAGAAATTGCATAAATATCTGATAAATAAACTTCATAAAATATTTTGAAGTCTGGCAGTTTTGAAGTACTAAGGTACTTTAAAGAAATACTTCAAAAGCCAGATGCACAAGTTTTCCAATCTAACTAGATTTTCTTGTCATACTTCTTTGTATAGTAACTTCTGAAATTATCCGCTTTCTCTTTTATGGCAGGATAGTGAACTCAAAGAGGACAAACTATACTTATTTTTTGTGTCTCTGACTTTGATTTCTGGACTCCTGTAGAGCAGCTAGACACAACTGACCAAACAGTAAGATCTGTAGATTGTCAGAAAAGAGACAAAAGACTCTGACTTCCCTCTGAGCCCTCTGACTTTTCTGCAGTCTGTCAGAACGGTTCGTGTCGGTTCTTCCTCCCCCTCCCCCTCCTCTGTGTGCACTCAGCTGTACTCACAACCCCATTACTGACACAAAAAAAACATAAGTAGGACACTGATAAAATGTTACTCACAGCATGGGCTTCTCATTCTTCAACACGACAAAGCAACGTGGGAACAGCGGCCCTTCAGCAGAAGTTTAGATGTTAATCCTGACCATGTGCTCATGTTGAGGAAGTAAATAAATCCACAAGGAATAAATCCACAAGAAACAGGAACGCTATCAACATCTGTCTAGTGCTTGCCTCTTTAGTTAAAGTTAAAGTGAACTTCACTTCATTCACCCAAAAAATTAAAAAAAACACTTTATCAGAGCAGTGTCTGGGCAGAGCAGGGAAGGGGGCGGGCACAGCGTTGGGTGTACGGAGCTGTCAATGACGTCAGTGTAACAACAGAGTTTTTTTTAAAAAGGGAAAAAAAGTCTTTCTTTAGCTAATTAAAAAAATATTTAAATATAAACAAAGATAATAAATATGAAAAAAACCCTAATAAATAAATAAATTCATGAACAGCAGAAACCACTGTATGCCAGGTATACCAGTTGGCCATAATTTGACTTTTAAAACTATGCTACGACCACTTGAATTTACCTCAATAGACTGTTGTCATATTAGACTTGCTTTGCATGCACTGAGGAGTGTTTAATCAGAGTTTGGTGGTGGCCACTGTGGAATGCATTGACTTGCGCTAGCATTAGCATTAGCATGTATTCACTGCTCTCACAGTGTTTGCGGTTTGCCAGTTTACACAGCCGGAGAGAAGGTTGCCATTTCAAAAGATTGTACTCTGGAACGCGGTTTCAAAAGTTTGCAGTTTCAAGGGCACCAGCACACCGTTGTCATGTAAAAAGAAGGCCGAACCACAACAAAAGTGTTTTGATTGATGTGAAAACTTTTGCCGTCTAATGAGGTCTGTGTCTGTTTTGTTTTTAAACAGTTTTTTCACCTCGACCTTCTAGCTGAGAGGTTTTGTGCACGCTAACAAAATTACACTACCTCAACTTTCCTTCTTACTGCAGTCAGCACATTCAGACAGGAGAACCTATGTCAGAAAAACAAACCCATGTTGTATTAGGTATTTGACCAAGCAAGTGTGCTGTCACTCTTCTGGACAGAACAATCCTGAAACAGGGAAACACTGTTAGAGGAGATCAGAGGGGAAAACAACATGAAGGAATAAAAGTTGAGAGTTCAAAGGAAGGAGTGACAGAAGATGATGAATGAAAATCCAAAGGCAAAAGACTTACAATCAGCAAAAATGAAGAAAAAAAGAAAGCTGTTAAAATTTTCATCTTTTTATTCACAAAGAAGCATTCTTGCACATATGTGTGCAGCCTGTGAATAAGTTTAACGTAGCCTGAACTCATATTTAAGTAATGCTCTTCGTGTGTAACACAGAAACACTTGACGCACCCCTTTCATTGCATAATCAGTGTTATAACTAAAACATTAAGTCATGAAAATGTAACCCCGAATTTAAATGACTGCAGCATCTGCTGATCACACTGTTCCTCACTCACAGCTATGCGTAGAGTACGTTAACTATTAAAATATTTAAAAATCCAAACAGAGGTGAAACAGGGGTGAACATAAATATTACATACCTTTACTGAAACCATACACTTTCCTCTCTTAACTTAACATAACATTTATTTCTTAGCACTCTGTAAGACTCCCGCCAGATGTCCATGCAAAAGTGTTAGGTGGGAGTGAGGGCAGACAAGCAGCATATATTAAATTCATTTCAAAGTCTATAATGGCTTGATTACCTGAATTACTACTGTATTCACGGGAGAGATAATGTGAGAGACACCTTTTTTGTCATTAGCATTCAAAGAGGGTCCAGGTTGCAATATTTGCTAACACCTGACAGGAGGAAACCCCTTAGTTATATCCTGAAGACACAATCCCAATTAAAACAACCATTCAGTTACTCTTATTGTGTTCACATGCTGGTGGGAAGTTCCAGACATCTGGGTCGTCCATGTTGGATGCCAAAGCTGGAAGACAAATGATAAACAAACCCTGGCTTCCTCCTTCCTTCCTTTCGAGGAATTAAAAGCCATATTCCACTGTTATCTTTTGAAACATACATCTCGTAGCTTTGAAAGGTGACTGTATAATGTTTTAACTGAAATCCAATCACTGCAAATACAGCACAGTAAGTTTAAAGAACAGTATTTGGTTAAACACAAATTCAAATCCAAATGCGGTCTCACAATTCCCACAATTCATGTTTCAGCTGTTATTTTTAGCCAGATACATGCACAATATGCAGGATTTTTCCAGAGAAAACAATGTAATCCTTCTCAATCAATATCAACAGAATGAGACTTGCTACACCATTGTTCCTTTCTAACCATTATTTCAAATCCCCTACATTGTTTTTTTTTTCTCACCAGTGTTCCGCAAGAAGCCATTTATTTAGTACTTTGGATCATCAGTCAATATCGGCAGCGAAAGGCTGCCTTGTTGCCATGGTAATTTTGATGACAAAAGTTAAGACCGTCTTATGAAATCCAAACAGTCAGAAGAAACATGCTCTCATGCTCTCACCAGTGCAATCGCATGGGTCGATTTTTGATGTTTCAGCACCTGTGTTGTCTTCGCTGTCATAGTTAAGGAAAAGCTGGTTTATTTCCTCACCATGTTTCGCCACCACAGTCCGAATGAAATGTGAAAGTGGGACAGAGCTGCATAGGAGTTCCCAGTCCTTTCTGTGGAACTAATTTAATTCTTCAGCTAATCTGTTCCTCATTATATACTGTATCACACACGAGTAAAGAATATTCTTTATGTTGAGAGAGAATGTGTGGGTGACATTTTTCCTCCCACTTAAACCCCCCTATTGTTTTTATTATTCTTGTATTCAGCTTTTCAATTCTTATTTATGTGAACATTCTCTTCCTCCTCCTATAATGGTCTCTCTCTGTTTTTTCTCGCTCTCACACATATACAAAATTTCTATCCTTTGATGTGAGATTTTGAGGTCAATATTTGAATTCATGGGAGAATTTAATTAAGGGGATACATGATTCATGTTCCTATTCTTTCTGTGAGTAATTTCCATGCATTATATTACGGTAGCTGGTGTGAAGCACTGAGACTGCAGGGCCTTTTCATTTAAACTGTGGATAGATTTATTTTTGATGTATAACAAGTTTAATTTATTGGGCAGATGGGCGCCTAAAGTACCTAAACACAGGCAGACATTCAGTAGAATATCTACTTGAAATGAAAGAGGTGAGTATTATTCATGCATTGACTTTTAAAAATCTATTCCTCACAAATTATTCATATAGTCGTTTGGTTTAGTTGATTTCACTACTTGTATGTATTTTTCAGATTTGGCTGCTGTGTTGCTATGGCAGCAGAGATGGGGAGGTGGAGGAATGCAGAAAGGGAAGCAGGACTGCAACGGCGGAGTTTCTGTTTGTTGAGTAGAAAGTTTATGATGTCAGATTTTGTCCTCAGTAGAGTTTTCCTGCCGCTTCCAGAGAGGATTCTTCTCATTTTTCTCCCCGCACACACAAGCAAGCCGACAGTGTGGTCTGTGTGTATGAGCTCATACCCAGTTTTGACCCAATTTGTCTGACACAAGTTGTGTTTAGAATTGAGACTTCAGGTTAATATTTGAATCAGAATATCAAGGTTTTTATACAGGTACAGGTAATAGTCGGTGCCCCCTGAAACAGTCTGTAAAAATAAGAGAAAGATGTTACAGGTATAAAAACTAGCACGGAAAATTTGTGATGCACCTGGAGGCCCAGACCCTCTTCTGAATTCATGAGGTAGAAAATACAAAGAAATGTGCTGCTTAACAAGCTGCTTGTTTTACCTCCAAGTGTGTGCATGTGTGTGTGCGTGCGTGCGTGTGTGTGTGTGTGTGTTCGCGGTGGTCGATGCTGGACCCACGATGCACATGCCTGCGGCGGTTCTTACACCATGGCAGAACGCAAGAAGCTTTCAGTGAAGGAGTAAAAATTATTTGGCTTTGTCTCTTTCTCTGGCTGCAGTTCTTCTTTTCATTTGTCTTTTTCTCTTTCTCTCTTGCAGCCGCTCTGGTGCGAGTCTGGCTCTTGATCTCTATTTCCTTTGCTGCAAACACACATTGACACATGCATCTGAATCTAATGATATATTAGTAGCCTGTTATGAGTGATGATGAGATCTCATCTCAGCAGGTCATGTTATTAACTCTGCTTTGTAAAGTACCTCAGGCAGTTTACCTGTGCACGTTGCTAGCTTCAACTCTTGCTGTGTGTGTTGTACTGCAGACACATGTGTATTTAAATAGTCTCCTATACTATAGATTATGCAGATTACCCTTCACAATTCAGAGGATTTTCTTTTGATGACAAACCAAGAGCTGTAAATCCATTGTTTTCGTTTTAGATCACACCTATACTTTGCACTGGCACAGCTTTGGAGTTTGTGTTTAGTTTTGAACTTATAATCGCATTATGAATCGCGGGATGTGGATGACTTTCTTGTTTGAAAGCCCTTGAATTTTTCCCTCCTCAAACTTGCTTTTGAGCCTGAAAGATGAAAAAGATGAAAATGACAGTATGATAAAGACACAAGTCAACACTGTGGTCATGCATATTTGTGCACATGAAAGTTTCAGTGTGTGTGAGCGAGCGCACATGAAAGGGTATCGGAATGTTTATATATCTGTGTCTCCTTGTGCCTGTTTTGATGTCCTGATTAGCTCTGTTTATATTTAGATCATATTAATCCGCTCAGATTCCGAATTACTCAAGGCGCTGTCAGAAACACACACATACACACACTCAGAGTCACAGTGTCATCCCCCCTTCGTACTCTTCATCTTAAGGATGGTGTAGAAATAGCGAAAGAGTAAGGCCACATTTAGACGAGAGCAGCGAAGCTAATATTAGGAAAGTCTTTTCTTTGTGTCTTCAAAACAAATACACTGTAGTATGCATGCCAGGCCAGTAGTCGGCGGTGTAACTTTATAATGATATATCATCAGAGCTGTTTCAAGTTGTTTACTTCCTATTGCTGCTAAGGCCTGAACAGCTACAAATGAAAGAAATTCAGCCACAGTTTTGACATCTAAAATTATACTACGAACACTTGAATTTGCCTCAATAGATTGTTGCATATTCAGCTTGCTTTGGGTGCACTGTGGAGTGTTAAATCGGAGTTTGGCGTCTACTGCGGTTTGCATTGACTTGCGCTAGCATTAGCATTAGCAGTAGTGTAGTCACCGCTTTCACGGGCTTTGCAGTTTGCTAGTTTACACAGCCAGAAAGAAGGTTGTGGTTCCAAAAGATTGCACTCTTGAACCCAGTTTCAGAACTTTGCGGTTTCAGTTGTGCTAACATACCATTTTCATGAAAAAGGAAGGCTGTACCACAATAAAAGTGTTTCATTTGATGTGAAAACTTGCGCCGTCTAAACGGGGTCTGAGTGAGTTAAAGTGAAATAAAGCTATTTAATAAATGACAGAGTTGGCATCGGCACTTTTGAGGAAGAAAGGAAGTAAATCAGGATTTTAGGTCTCAGTAGAACAGCCAGTTTTCTATTTCCTCCAGATGTTTTGGCAGATTCTAAGCAACTGAGATCATGAGAGCACGCAAACTGAAAGTTTTTAGCCAACAGGCAGATAGCTGGTGAATTAGGGGCATATCATCTTTATAAAGTTCTGTAACTGAAAAAGCAGATGGACCACTGAAGATTTAGGTACCGTAGCCTCTAGGAATTGGTTGCCACTTAACTTTATGTGAAATGTAATGGATTTTATTGAAGAAATGCTAAACTGGCAACACTGAGAGCAAGAAGATAGCCAGCAAAGGAGGCCCAGCTCAGCTGAAGCTAATGAAACAAACAGTCCTGTCATCCTTGAACCTGTTAGCTCGCTCTGCTGATGGCTGCATCTCCCGCTATGTATCTGTGTGTTTCTTTGTAAGCATGCCTCTGTCCTTATTTTGTGCAGGCGTTTTTTATGTTTATGTGAACATGTGCAAGGGCCAGCGTGCGTGCCTGTATGTGTGTGCCTATGCATGTGTGTGACGAATCCCTGCAGTGTGATGGCCTTAAGCCCTATGTTCCCTTGGAATCAATCTGAAGAGACAAATCCAGAGGCTTAGGCAAATTACACACACTTACACCTGTGCCCTACACATGCACACACACATACACACACATGCTTTCATACTTCCTTATCTTTTCTGCCACTTTCTCCTTTGCTGCATGTAACACACAAGTGGGTCTCTGCAGCAAGTCTCTCCTCTCCTCCCCTCTCCTCTCCTCTCCTCTTTTCTTTTCTGTCTGTTTCACTGGTTTGCAGTCTTAGATTCACTCAGGTGTAAAAGCGAAATGGCCTCCTCATGGAATCGTGGGGTTGATCATTTCAGAAACTACACACACAGATAACATGTAGACCCTGCCAAAGCTTCTCTGGCTTATTGTATTATACTTCCTCCCCTATGGTGGGAATGGCCATATGTCTTCATGTGGCTACACTCGTGGGTGTGTGCGTCGGCGTGCATTTGCACCCGCGCCGTGGTGCGTGTGTGTTCCACGCCACCCTGCAATGTGTTATTTCCCAGTGTGTGCATGTGTCCTTTCAAGCAGAGAGAAAGGCTGCTGGTAGGTTTTGGTGGAAGGATTGCAAACTGTGGACATACGAGTGAAATGAATTCTCGCCCTGGAGGTCTTGTTCTCTCCGTCTTTGACTGGCTTCTGAAAATAAAACATTCAATACTCAAACAATTTAATCACCTTTCCCTCAGAATAAAAGCTGGTATGAGTGTCATTTTTAATGTCAGTTTCTTCCAGTAAGGCAAAAGATCTGTTATTAATGTGCAAATTCTCTTAGATAATTGAGGTTTGCGAAATAGCGTTTTTATAGGACCTAATTTGGTAAATATTTAGTAATTAACATTACTGTAGGTAATTATTGTTTTCCACAATGGTTTTTTCTGACTGCCTTCAACAACTATCCTTCAACTAATTAAACTGCCTGCTTCTGAATGAGCTTAATTGGTAGTGCAGCTGTCTGTCTGCCAGGCATCGACAACTAGATGATCACTCTGACTGGAAGCCATAGGGATGTAAAGCGGAGGATCATTATCCCCATCCAGTATGAAACTGTTCGCCAGGCTAGCACAGAAGGCTCTCAGAGCTTGATTTTCCCACATATTTAATCAGGAACAGAGCGGCAAAATATTTTATGAAGTCAGAACTTTACGAATCTGCTTAATTAACAACTGCACCGTGGGTTACTTTTTAAAGGTTTTTGAGAAATCATGGACGAATAGTTGTCAAGGAGAGATGTGCGATTTGTGATGTTGCCTTAAATCTCCCACAAGTCCTTCCTGGCTTGAATGATTTTCACTTTTACAGCAAGGCCAGAGTGAGATATTCTTTTTTTTTTTTTTTCTAGCTGTAGGTTTATTCACTGAAGAGATGTTAAGTAATATTTCTCCTTCAGCCATTATTCACTCATCAGATTTATTCTTTTTGTACCCCTGTTTAGATGGATATTTTCCTTTTTTTTATCCACTTCTCATACATATTCCGCCCATATTCTTGTGTTTCTGGGCAGGAAATGTTAGCCCAAGTCCAATATCTTTATTTTAAAAGCACACTCCACAATACCTAATGTTGTGCTGTATTCCTTGCTGCTGCAATGACCCAGCTCTGCTGTAGGGATTCTCCAAGTTCCATGTTATAAATTCAACAAACCAGTCCTGAATCCACAATATAGTGAGCACATGGTGCACACCCCCTGCCCAATTAATCACCAGAGCAGGCCTCGCAAACCAACAGAGCCGTTCTGATCTATTACTAGGGGATGCTGAAACAGGATTTTGTAGGCGTTTGGTCTCAAACACCTGTGGTCTGCCTGCTGATGCTCTTGTGAGCTGCTGCTGCAGCATTTTGTCTTACTAAACCCACAACTGTAGACCTAAAAAATAAAAAAGGACACGACTGGAAGACAGAGGAGCAGAGAGACAAATCAGTAGGAGCAGCGAGATGTAGAGTGAGAAGGATGAGCGATGCAGGGAGGGAGTAGAAATCTCATCAGGCCCTCCACCCTTCACTTTCTCTTCTGCTTTTACCGGCAGTGGAGACAGACTAGCCCTGCAGTCAATTGCAGGTGTTACACTATAAATGGAGTGAGGATGTAATGTTTCCCTTCCAGGAGAATACCAATGAAATTCAGTGTCAGTAATATGTTGAACACACCACAGACAACCAAGTTTCCAGACCCCAGAGTTAACTCGTAACGGAACCAGAGTCAGGCTTATCTCATTGATCTCTAATAGAGCAAGCAGATTCCCATTTAGTTAGTCAGAATGAAGTAAGCCAGTAACTGCCATATATATATATATATAAATTTTTGTAACACATTGAACACGAGGTCACATAATTACATCCAAATGTATACACAGGAGTTATTGGCCATACAAGTGTGCATTTTCATTTACATTTGCAGAAGATAACTTCTGCAAACCAGCTAGCAAGCTAACATTGGCTGAAGCATGAGACTCCCTGGGAAGCAAATCCCTGCTTTATGTTGTTTGTTGTCACTCTTCTTTTTAAGTTCAGTTTGAACTGAGATGAAACGGTTGCAGGGAAAGTTGCGGCGCAGTAAACTGGTCTGTTTCAGCTCGAGCCGATTGACGGTGTCGCTTGCAGACACAAGTAAGAGCACGGTGAACTTATCAGCTCTTACCGACATCACCTGCTGTCGGCAGGTGCTTTCTGCAATCTTAAATAAAATGTCATCCTTTCATACGGTATATGTTATACGATGTCTCTCCATTTTTTTTAGAGTGGGAGGCTCTTGAAGAAGCTGGTGCCTTGTTATTGCCTTCTTAGGGTGAGTGTCCACATAGAGTTTTTTTCGGGCAAAAAACGTGCTCTGTAGCGCTGGGATGAAGTGCTTGCGCACTGAGAGAAAAAGCGCTGATGATGTCACCGACGTTTTTCTGAAAAGTTGAGAGATTTTCAACTTTGAGGCGCTCAGAGCGGCTGCACAAAAAAGGCAGAGCGCTCGGAAAAAAGACACTGGGCGCTGCGCTTTTTCTCTGTGCGGCCGCCTGCTGCTGCAGACGCTCTCTTCTTATTGAGAACAATTTAACCAATTCTAACCCTAACAGTTCATCGTGATAACAGGCAGATTTATCACCTGAAATTTCTAGTACTTCTCAAAGGAATGGGTCCTTTTAGAATGAGGAGGAACTGATGAGTTTGGCAAAGGTTAAAATAAAATGCATTAAAAAAAACAGGTAACATAACCCTAAACCTTGACCACATAAAGGAATTGGTGTCATCACCGTGGAAAAAATAATACCCAATGGACTTTACAGTGTAACCTGCAAGTGAATAAGTATTGCGGTTGGTTAAAGTTGGTAATGCTAAGTTACCGTCGTTTTTGGAGACAAGTTTAGCTCCTGGTCAATGAAAGGTTTTGGTGCCTTTGCCTTTGCCTTTCCCTGTTACACCAAAGTTGAATAACTTTGTCTCACTTAGAATGCGCGAAACAGGTGCTGAACTGTTGACTTCCAACTGATTGAGTCCTCTGTCTTTGTCTCACAGTCAAATTAAGTATTCACTTTTGACTTGCAGTGGCATTAGCTTTGTACTTGACCGAAAGCAAGATTAGCTTTGTCCTATTGATCTACAGCACTGCAAACCTGTCCTTGCTGATTTACACTTGAGCTGCCTGTGGTAGGACATACTGTAAGATTTACTGAATCTCCTAAATACTTTGGACACTCAAGGGATGAATCAAGGTAAATGAAATTATCCCAGTTTGATATCGCTTGTTGAATTTGTATCAAACACACAGAGAGACATGAAGGAAAAGCTTAAGAGGGATTTTTAGTTTTGCGGCAGCTAAGAGTTTTACAAAAGGGGCTTCAGCTTGATAAAAAGAACATGTCATGTAATTTAGTAAAGTCTGATTTGTTTAAAATCTTTTTCCATGATCCAGAAGGACTGTAGTGAGTCATCTTTACCATCCTCCTATCTGTCTGATACAATACAGGTGTGAACAGGGCTAAAAATGCTATTTTTACAGACCTGCCGTTCCTCCCAGCAATGGCAGAAAATGACACCATGCAGGTGACGGTTGCGCCCGGTCAGCTGTTTTCACACTTTAGTCCCCCTTTAAGCTTGAATTGTCAAAGTTTTCACAGCTCTTTGTCACTCCTTCTTCATGACCTACTGTGATATCTCCAGTTCCTCTTCCCATTTCGCTTTCCCTTACTGGTTTTCTCTTTTTTTCCCTTCATTTTTATGTTCCTGTCCCTCACCATCTCAACCTCAGTGACCCAGAGACAGTGCAATAGACCTTGAGAGGATTCAAGTGCCTTGGTCCTACACTTAATGAAATGCCAGCACGTCTCACTGGGTCAGCAGGCTTTGTGAATCATAACATGGACACCTTAAACCAAACAAATCTTGTGGTTTCTTAAGGTTGAACTGAGAAAACAAACACAGCCACACAAGTTTGATATGAAGAGTGTCTGTTGTTTAAAAAGTAGGTTTTCATCATAACCTCATCGACTCTTGAGTAGCTAGAAATTCCCACAAGACAATGAACGCACCACAGCTCAATGAGGAGTGTCTGCCTGCAGCAAACTTTAAAACCAAGCAGGGTAAAAACCTTGGATGTAACATTGTTATAAAAATGCATGGGTGTAGAGGAAGTAACAGTAAATTGACCATTTTGTGGCCACAGACAGTGTGTAGTACAGTTATTCTTTCCACCGTAAGGGAACATTCAGACTGACAAAAGCACAACAGCAGGAGAACCTGAGGATGGCATGGGCGTGGGCGTATTGCTACAGGAAAGAGACAGAGAATAAAATATGAATCACAGAGTCCGGTTTGAAGGTTTAATCAAAATCCAAAACATTGATAGTCTACATTCCTTCAAGGTAGGATTGCAAACCTCCTGAAAGTTGTCATAGTAACAATGGTCTGCCCATGCAAGGTAACTTTCTCATATTTGCCCTTGGGTGTATTAGATTGACTAGGAAAACTTGTTGCCAGACAACATTAAGTTTCACAGTGGACCAAGATAGGAGACATAACAACAGAATTCTCTGTTTTTAGCGTCAGAGCCTGCAGTGATGACGCTCGTATTGAATCAGTGCTGTGGTCTCATTCACTATGTTTGCATGGACACCAGTATTCTGATGTTAACCTGATTAAGACAATACTCTGAATAAGACACTGCCATGTAAACAGCATTTTCTGACTACCTTACTCTGAATAAGGTCGAGGTAAGCAGTAATTGAATTAAGACATGGAGTATTCCAGTTTGTCGCATTATTGTACACATGTATACACCTTAATTGCACTATGCTGTCCTATCGGAGTTCTCGCAGTGTT
>JAQFJB010000015.1:9198278-9209252 GCA_029874875.1 Naso minor
TTCGGTCATAAACACAAAACATTGAAATTATCTAAAGGAAAATATCCTCCTGCTCCGGACCACAGACAGTGAAAAAAAGAACAGTGGAGTGATCATGCTTGTAAACAACAATCTAACTCTTTCAGTTTGTGTGCTGTAAAGCATTTCGTTGCATTTCTACTGACTGAATGGACTGAGCAAAGACATCGTAAAGGACAGGATAGTAATCTCCAACCCCCTCGCTGATGGTCACATTAGTTAATGTAGGTGAGATGAGGCATCAGTCCTAAATTTCGACTGTTTCATAACCAATAAGAAGTTCCTCGTCAAATCTTTCAGAGACAAATTGTCACACTTTTGATTTTGTGTTTGTCATAATTTGTTTTGACAACTGTGATCGTTATTGTGTGATTAAGGTGTTTACACATAAACTAAGTGATCAAAGCAGCAGTGAATCTGCAGCTCCTGTGTTCTGCAGAGTAAAATTCCTGCTTTTGTCAAAGGAATCTGGTGGCTTTGGAGCGAGGGACGTCACAGCTTCAGTTTCCCATCAGATAGAGCTGTCTGATGGCCAGGTAAAGCAGTGAAAACTGTCCAAATGTGGCCAACACATAAACTGATATGGATTTTATTGTAAGCGGGTCTTTTATTAGGGGGCTAAAATGTATATTGCTCTACAGCAGTTTATTTCTTAAGCTTCTGAATCTGCTGCTTCTCCAACCTGACAGCCATAACCTGTTGATAATGCACCAACTATGGGAAAGTAACTCATTTAAGTCAGTTTCAAAAACCAGCTATCCCTTTTACCACTTGTATGTCCAGTTCCTCTGTTTTGGAGACAGGTCGTATCATTATGGAGTCAGCTGCAAACAACCTCTTCTGTGGTTTAGGTAGGAGATTGTGTTGGCACTATTTTGGTCAGTGGGATTTTGATTCTCCTCTCATTTACTTTTCGCCTCATCTATCCTCACTCTTCCTGTTTCCCCTCCTTGTGTAGAAATGGCAGTGTTATTAATACACACTGCCTGGGGGGCAGTGGAATAATCTGACGACTAGCATGAAGAGGAGAGAGGGAGGAAGGAGAAGACTGATGGAGTGGCAAGGAAAGAAGAGACAAAATAGTGAATGTCAGATGAGAAAGTGGAGATAAAGGTGGGAAAGAATGAGAGTATATGTGTGAGAGGAGACAGCAAGGAAGATATAAGGAGGGATGGGAAACAAGGAAAGGAATGGACGGAGTGAAAATGGATAATTGGAGTAAGGAGAGGACGACATGAGTGCGGTTGATGGAAAGTGAAAGGAGTGAGAGCTGCGAGGAGTGTGGTGGAACGGAGGGGATATGACTGCGGAGTCTTTCATGATGGCTCTGGAGCAGAAATGGGTTTTCAGATCGCTCTTCTTGCACTCTGTGCCAATTTGCATGCCTCTATGCCACCTACAGGCTGCACAGAGGGGAGGAGGAGAAGGAGAGGAGAGTGCAATAGGGGAGGAGAAAAGAGCTGTGCAATGGAAGGAGGGGAGAAAATGACTAAATGAGCTGGAAGTGGAAGAAGAGCTGAGAGGATGTGAGAAAGAGAAGTCAGGAATGGAAGTAAATGAGATCTCCTGAACTGAATTTTTTGTATTTCCAATTTGCTTTTCCAAATTTATTTGAGAGATTAATTTCCAAAATGTCCGGTTTTCTAATTGTGTCAAGCGCAAACTGCACAGAAGTCACAGGGAAAAGGTCTTTGTGGATGACTGGCCATACAAAACCCAGAACTTTGGTTTGTGTTGTGCATTTCCTTGATGTTTCTTTTACACTTAAAGTTGCAGTAGGTAAATTCTGCTAACAAGCTATTGTTAGCTGTAGCATGAGACTCATTTGGAAGCAACTCCACTGTGGCCATTTGCATGGGCTAACCTTTCCTTTCATTTGTTTGTTGTCGCTGTCGCTTTTAAGTCCAGTTTGAACTGAGACGAAACGGTTGCAGGCAAAGTCGCAGCAGAGCAAACTGGTCTGTCTCAGCTCACGCTCAAGCTCACTGACGGTGTCGCTTGCAGACACTCTGTCGGCAGAGGCAAGTCAGAGCGTAAATATCAAGCATAAGTATCAATGTCACCTGTTGCTAAGAAGCACAGTGTAATGCACCAATCAGGACAGAGAGTACAGAGAGCGTCACTGATTGGGCAAATAGAACGGGAGCGATAGGATTTTTCCAATCCTGAATACAGAGGCATGAGAAAACAGAGTTTTCACCATTCTCTCAGACAACGTCACTTACTGACCGCTGTTCATGGGTATTATGACATTTTTTCTAAATAGAACACAAAAAAAGTTGTTGATGTTCACCCCAAAGTTACCTACTGCAGCTTTAAATACTTCATATTTTGTAGGGAAACATTGTGACTCAGCCCACTGTTAAAATAAAGCTCACATGAGACAAATGCTAGTGAATATTTACTGTCAGAATATCAATATGTCAAAATATTTCCCTTCATTTCCTGATTCAACTCACGTTAATGCTTTTTATTCCCAGCAAGTCTACACTTTTCCCCCTAAAATCCACTTTGTTTTAAGCATCCAACAGCATCCAATCAAGTTAAGAAAACCATGAAAAGTAGGTGACGTTTTCCTCTTGTCTTAACATTATTTTAACAAAGGTAAAATCAATTAATAAAATTAATCAATTAGAGTAGTGCTAATGACCTGCTAGGACTCAAAATTCAAAGTTTAGGACCTTATGCTTAACCTTGGACTTGCCTGTCTTTCCTTGGAACTTAACTCAGGACTGGAGAGTAAAGACTTGTGACTTGCAAAACAATGACTTTGTCCTGCCTACGTTTCACAGCCGGTACTTTCTCAGTTTCACTTGGATAAAAATGTTTAATCAGTACTTCTCTTTCAACCAGATCGTACAGAAGAGTCAAAACCATGTGTACTGTGGTCACCTCTGCTCTTAAGAAGTAGGTTTGGCAATCCCTACATAACTCACGATACAATATGATCCGTGATACATGGTCCACAATAACAATGATATCACGATACAACAATTCTGCAGTAACTGATTTTTTGCAAAACAATTATATAATGATACATCACGGCATCTGTTTAACTGAAGAATGCAAGCATTACAAACATGAATACAAAAATTTTGTCCGTCCCATCAATGTTGTAAAAGCCAAAGTTGGTTTCAGACTTGAGACTGGCGGCTGGCGCAAATCTTAACTACTTAAAATCTTTCTACCGCTGCCCAATATTATACAGCTGTCAATCTTTTCTTCCGCCGATTAATTTCCTTTCACATTACCAACATTCATGTCATAAGTGCCACTGCAAGGAGTCCTGAAGGTGACTCTGATGAGCCAAATTGTCAGGGAAATCTGTTTACAGCACCGTGTTATTTTAAATAAAATATCTATTTGGCGCCAGGGATTTGATAATCGTATCTCACATGTCAGGACGAAGATATTGCCGTATAGGTATTTTGTACAAGCCCAGTTAAGGAGTAGACATAATGTGTGGTTAATGTAAACCCTAGGCTAAAAGCTTCTTGCCCGCCGCTCGTCTATCATAACCAGATTGACGACCACACATGGCGCCACTTTGCTGTGATCAACCTCCCTGCCAAGACATGCCACTGGTTTAACAAACTCAACACAGTCATCGCAAATGAGATGCCAGGGTGGCAAAAAAGCAGCATGTCTCTTATTTTAGGTTCTTTTCTTCTGTAATTGTCAACATCTGCCCGTAACAATGTAATTTTACACTTTGTTCCTTGAAGTGTGGCGTGTGGCAAAGAAACGATGTTAAGGGTTTGATAATTAGATGAAGAGCTCTCTCATTCTCTCGGTATCTCGCTCAGTCTGCTCTGCATTTGTTCTCTGCCTCCACGTAACATGACTATCTCTGTGTGCTTGCTGCCTGTGTCTCCTCTGCCGTTACCCTCTGGCTCCCTCTCGTTTTGACAAACTAGGACATGAAAATAAGCCTCCACAGTGCCAGGAGAATGCTAAATACAGGGCCTCTTTTCTTTGGCAGTGCCTCTTTAATCAACTTCCTCTTATCTCTGCCTTGCATCCCTTGTTTCTCTCTTTTCAGAATGTAATGGAGGAGAAATCTGCACACCGCCAACGTCTTCTCTCAACACTCCTCCTCCTCCGTCCTCGCTCGCTCGTTCATTCGTCTGCCATTGCGTTTCTTGCTCTCTCCCACAATCTCTGTCATTCTTCTCGCCACCTTGGAAATTCTCTGGTGTGCTCTGGCCATTTCTGTCTCATTTCCTCATTCTTTCCTCGCTTTGTCTCTTTTACCCCTCGCCTATCTCCCTCTTGCCTCGCCGTCTTTCTTCTTTTCTCTCATTCCTCTTTGCCCTCCGGTTTTTGCATTTTCTTTCCCGGTTTATTCTTCTTTTTCTTCCATCTGTCTCTGCTCTGTGCCTCTACAATTGTCTTGTTACCTTCATTAGGAGTATAACAGTGTGGGCTTATGCACCAGGCAGCATGGTTGAAGTTGTGCAAGCATGAGCCAGCTCTACACTGGAGGATATGCACGTAACAAGAGGTGACATGGAGAATTATCAAGTGTTGTTGCAGAGTCAGTGCATGAACTACTGTAAGAAATACTGTATTAGACGTGATACTCTTTATTAGAGAGAGGCCTTGGCTTTATCAGAAATAAAGTCTCTGCAGTTGATTATTTTCAACGACAACTTCTGCACAACAAAGTTATTGTTAAGGAAAACGAACAAAATAATGAAAACTAGAATAGAAAAAACATTTTTTGTTAACTGACAAAAATAAAAACGAGGCTTTCCAAGAAAAACTAAAAAAGGTAACTAGCTAGAACCATGTTGTATACGTTGTTTGCAAAACTAACTAAAATTATAGAGAAAATTATAGATGTATCTGACTTTAGTTTGCATAACGTCACTGACAAAAAATTTTAAAATGTCCTCGAACATTTAAAACTGTAAATTTACAGTGTTTTCCTCCTATGACTCACATAGGCTTGTTGCCATGACAGTATTGCTTTTTCAGTTTGCATTGAGTCTTAGTGATACTTCTTTTTTTAAAAAACTAATGTAAAAAAACACTAATCATCAATTTGTTATTCCATTAACTTCACAAAGGTCAGCTTGGACTTGTTCACGCTCCGCCGATGTTTTGTGAAGTACTGTATCCCGTCTAATGGGGACGTCCCCCCGTCTGTGCAATTATTGCAATTCTTAATGTGTTCTTGATCTGTCATCAGTTAATGTTTTTACTTACATTTGTCTCAGCAGGACAAAAACGTTCATGTAGTGCATGTGGGGGAGAGACTGATACAGACAGATGGGCATGTTCCTTTATCATCATGCTTGCATTGTTTTGAAGTGGAGGCTTGCTACAGGCATACTAAGTCTCAACCTGGCAATCAAATCTATTTTGTTAGAATCAAAAATGAACATAAAGTACCCCGCTGAACTTAAATGAGTAGTTGCCGTTTTGGTCGGCACTTGGCAGTTATGGACCCAAAAGAGGAGGAGGGTTCTAAATAGAGGAAGCCATCATATCAGCTGTGTCCAGCCATCCCATTAAGTATGCTTCCGACCAACGGACGATTTTCTCTGTATTCTCACCCTCTGTTTGTTTGATTTCACGTCGTTTCTTTGCTTTTCTTTTGCTCTCTGCGCTCTAGCTTCCTCTCCCACTTTTCCTCATATAATTGGTTCATTAGTTTTTCTCTCCTTCTTTGCAAACATCAATGTTGACCACCTGCTCTTCTCTTTATTTAATTTGATTTGACTTGTCTGTTTTTTTGTGACATGTTCATTCAAAAATTGAACCACAAAAAATAAATGAGGGCACTTATCATGACACCTCTTTGGCATAGAAGGTCAAGTAATGGATGATCTGCAGTTGGGTTACCATAGTAATATATGACAAATTAGCACTTAAATGTGAAGAGAAAGGGTTAGTGCAGATGTGTTATGCTTGTGTCCTACCATACTTGCATACTTAAATAGTGACTAGAATGCATTTATTTAATTGAGGCATTTGTCCATCATGTTTAAATGACAGATGAGGTCAGTTTGAAGGCTTGACTAATGATGCTTACAACAACTGCTTCTCTGTATGGTCTTTGTTACTGTAAGGGAAAATAATTAATGCTTTCAAATGCAGTGAAGTGCAGTATGACTAGCTGTCAGTCAGCGGAGTGACGTTATTTTTTCCTCATGCATTGACAGAACGACAGGCCAGAAAATGTCCATGATTCCCCTGTCAGTATATGTGACTTCATGTGCACAGATTCAAAGAGAAAAATGTAAATTCAGTTTTCTTTCTTTTGTCCACGCTATGGTGGTGAACCCAGCCTAAGAAATGTAACTTTGATTTGTTGTTCATGCTACAATGGGGTTGTTAGGCTATATTTTATGTTGAAAAAAGAAAGTTTGGCTTGACTGCTTCGTGCAAAGCGACAACACATTGGTTACATTGGTTAGGCGATTATAGAGTCCTAAAGTCTTGGCGTGTTGTGGTCGAGAGACATGACAGACTACACTTTGCTCTCCGATCAGTCACTGTTTGCCGTTTACAACATCTGTGATGTCACTGGTGCCGGCCTCTGACTAGTGCTACTGACAAGTCATTGTAGTAGGTAAACCAAAAATCAAACAAGCTAGTCCTTCTGTTATGAGGTTGTGAGGTTGTGAGGTGTCCTAGATGCGGTGTTGGTTGTCGCACAGTACGCAAGACAAAACAAAAAATGGTCTTGCCAGATGCTGGTTGATCGTTTCCGAGCCCACCCGACACCCTACGTCTTCCCAGTTGGGCTAATATCGTGCTGATTTTGTGTAGTCTGACCCTGGCGTGATATACATGTTTTGATGGTGGGATAATATGGAGCACCCAGAGGAAACCCACGCACACAAGGAGAACATGCAAACTCCATATAGAAAGGCCCTGCCCCGGCTGGAAATTGAACCCTGGACCTTCTTGCTATGAGGCCTAAACACTACCCCTGAACATTTAGCTGCTGTGTTGCCTGTGTTGGTGGGGATTTGTTTTTAGGATTTCAATAGGATCCCCATTAGCCGTTGCAGATCATCAGTTACTTTTTTGGGGCCCACACAAAGGCTGGTATCATGTGTGATGGGTTGGGGGTGGTGTCCCAAAATGCCCACTTGCAATTTTTGCCTTTTTGGACATATTTATGGAAACAGCCACAGAACTTTGTCAGATTTTCTTCTTTTCCTTTCTATTTATCTCTTTATTTTTTTTTCAGAAACCTCTCTTTTTGCCTGACTGGAGCCAATAGTAGCTGATTTTCAGGATCCTCTGCGGCGTGACTTTCTGAATTGGTCGTTACAATAAAATCTGTAAGAGAAGAAAGTTAAAGTTGAAAGCATAGTAATCTGCAGATACCCTTTTTTTTAAATCTCTCCCGTCCTAACCTTTAATGAGATATCTCTCTTACTGGCTTTAACTTGTCTTTTTTGCTTTTATGTTGATCTGTTTCTGCTTATTGTCGCTTCTCTTCTCCTACCTTGATCCCTTTGTGTAAGAAAAGGCTGCAGCCAATTACTTCTTAAAAGGGGTCAAACTCATGTTAAGCACTACTAGTCCACCTACTCTTACTCCACCCCCCCCACCCCCATCCTTTCAAACATTACACCGGCGCTATCAAAGAGGGTCAAAACCAGCCAGTGGCATGTCAGGTCGAGCCCTCTCTTTCGTGCTTCCTCTTCCATCTTCTCCTGTTTTTTCACTGCTCTACCACTCTTTCTGTCTTTTCTGTGTTATCCTTATCATAATGGAGGGATTAAATAATGTATTAAGCCGAGCTATATTGCGGATGTCCAAGGGATATCACAGAGTGACTTAAACATTGCCCCTTTGAATGAATGTTTTAAAAGGGTAAAGGATTTCTAAAATCCCAGAGACGCCCTGTCAGTTTGGGAGCACGGATACGTCTAAAGGGCAGGAGACAATTAAACTTGAGCATTTGATCCCTGTAGCTGAGGTACCAAGGCACATGGGAAAATGCGAGAATGAAAAAGGCCAGGTGATAGACATAGGCACTGTGCGCAGACTGAGTTAATGTAACAGATGAATGGGTAGGCAGACGAGGAGACAGCTGGACAGACAGACTCAACAAGTTTCCTCTGCACCTGGCAACCCCGTAAAAAAGCTTCTCATATCCCTCAGTGATTTGGCTGGATCATATTCACACTTGGGATTAAAATACATCTCTGCTATAAACACTGCAGTCTCAGTTTTCCCCAAAAACACATTTGTCACTTCATGTTCCCTCCTGTTATATAATTTACATCAAATCTACAGCCATAAATGTTTTACAAGACAAAACTAACACGTCTCCATTTCACGTGTTAGTTTTGCCTGTGCTACCAGGTAGTTCTCACACAAAATTTATCCCTGTTGCATCTCTGTACACCGGCTGAAGAAGACAAGCGTTTTTGTGGTTTAGTTGATAGGGCCATTTAACAAAGCTCTCAACTCAGACATTAAGACTCATATGAGACGTCACTGACCAAACTTTATCGTAATCCGTCGAACAGCTGAGATCGGGTTGAGATATTTCAGTATAGGTTGCATTCCCCGCAGCCATGCATGATATTAAGGAGAAGTTCCTTTTTATGCAAATTAAGCCTTACAATAAGGTATTTACGATCATATATGATGCTCTACAGCATTATTATGATGGATGGTGCAATGCCCATGTTAGCGCTAGCTGGAAACAATGAAGGTGCAGGGGCATTGAAAGTGCTTTGAAAATTCATCAAAAAACACAATAAATGCTCATTACCGAATGTTTAATAGCGTCCTCTCATGTATTGACACTAAAAAATGAAGTTAAACAAGGGCTTATAACCTGGAAATGGCGGTTTGTTTGTTTCCTGAAGCAGGTGAAAGAGCTGCTTCCAGCACCATGAAACATACAGCAAAATTCTGGTCTTTAAAAATGAGCATTTATTGTGATTCGCGATTGTCGAAGGACTTTCAGCGCCCCTGCACCTCCGTTGTTTTCAGCTAGCCGTGACGTCACCAGTGCAGTGCTCTTAAGTCTGCAAGATTCATTGTAAAAACTCTGTAGAAAATTGCATGCGATGATAAATATGCTTATTGTAAGGCTTAATGTGCATAAAATGAACTTCTCCTGTAAGTCAAATTTGAAAAATGTGATATTTCAGAGTTGAACAGCCAACAGGTACAAGTCAGTGCAGTTGTGGATCACTAATTCAAGACTAACAGATATAGAGACAGACAAAGGGTAGAAACAGGAGACAAAAAGTGGCAGAAATTATTCTCTGAATGGATATAGACTCTTGTTATTTTTGAATAATAGGGTGCAAAAGGTCATCTGCTCTCTTTGTCCTCATGTCTCCTGTTGATCAGTGAGGAAACAAAAGACTAGCAGACTAAGAAAATAATCCTTTTGGAGCCAGAGAGGTACAATAAAAGGAAAGACAGCACCCTTTTTTCACCATATCATTGCAGATCCTTTTTGTCCCATAGAACTGCTTGTTTTCAATTGTGTGGTGATTAATTAGTGACTGTATCAAAATATAATAAGAGTCAAGAGACCTGACCTTTACCTTAGTTAGATGATGCTTATTTTTCTATATTTGGTTTAACATGCAAGTGTGAAAGTGTTTGTTTTTAAAAGGTTTTGATGATTTTCTATGGCACCCTTCTTGTCAGTGTCCTTTAGCATAATTACACAAAAACGTACCATAAGCCTACACTGTTGTTCGCTCAAGCCTGGAAAATGATTCTATTATTCAAACTGATAATTGGCTTGTATCTTGGTCCATTTTCAAGCATGAAGACTCTTAAAGCAAGTCTCTGATCTAAAGCAAGATCCTGGAAAAAGAATTACGTCGAAGGTGAATTTAGCTTTTACTGGAAAAATTCACCAAAGAAGATATTAAATCATCTCTCTGCTGTTTTCAGTCGAAACAATGAACCTCTCTTGTACCGACATAAACACATTCCTTAAACTTGAGTTTCAAATGTGGCGTTAAATTGCCCTTTTTAGTTCTGGAGTGCTATGATTGTCTCGTGGGAATTGATGTTAATATTTGATATGTTAATATTTGTTTTGCTGTCAGCGAATGAATAATGCAGAGAAGTGAACTGCGGACTGGCACACACTCTGGTGTTTTCTTTGCTGGATTCATAATGATTGTTCTCCGAGGGCTTTTATATCTCCCTATGTGCCCTTTGGTTTTGGGGGACTCAGTGTTGCCATTAATAGCGCTGTTAGCTGCATCGCTAATTCACGTATAAGCCTACAAAAGCACAAGTGCATGCACACTTGTTTGCAATCCTACTTTATGCCCACACTAAATAAAAGCAAACATTGGTTTTGTGCTAATAATGTTTGTCTTTCAAATATCAATGCACCATTCTCTCTTCCTGTGCATTTAAACTGACAGATGCAAATGCACCAAAGAACTAAAAGTTCATCTAACAAACACAGAAGCATGACACGAGAAACTTCTGCATAATGCAGAAAAATACACAATCCGCAGGTAGGGTAGGTCTGATCCGTCTGTATACGAGTATTACAGCTACCCTGCAGATCAAAGCGTGCGGCGAACAATGTGAGCTTGATTGTGATTCTTTGTTAATTTCCATATTCACTAGCATAATAACATGCTGCTTATTTTATACTTTGGCCTTTATGCTGCTATCAAGGGTAACAATTGTAATTACCATAATTACTTTTGAAAATACGTTGGCCTCAATACTTCAAATTTCCGCATATGTTGCACTAATGTCAGTCACTTTAAAATGCTTTCCAAGCTGCTTGAGTTTTGATGAAAGTTTAACTAACATATCTGAGAACTCAGTGACATCAAGAAGGCCTTAACAAGGTGTAGCTGTGTTCACCTGACCTGGGTACAGCTACATGAAGTGTTTTCAATCACTTATTATGCTTGCTTGTAAGCCCATGACATCAGACAGAGAGGAAGAATATGGCAGCACAAAATAAGACTTGATATGTGT
>JAQFJB010000015.1:9214849-9227103 GCA_029874875.1 Naso minor
TCTTTTCCTTTGCGACCATAATGTGTAATTTAAACTTAAAATTCATGACTTTCTCCAGTCCCAAACCACCTTATGCCCATATTCACCCTCTGAGGTATTATACTATAGTTAACAATATCTAGTGTTGCAGCCCCCAGCCATGCATTCACCCTCACAGCTCTCATAACCCCCTCTAGCAACAGCGGCTCAAGGCCATGCCAAACCTGCACAAGATATAAGGTTTGCTAAAAGCCATATGCACATTAATGGCTTTTGCTAAAAAGAAATTGACTGTGAGGCTAAATATCATCAGCGACTCAATGCCTTAATGAATTTTGGCTGTTTAGGTAAACAGAAGTTGGAAGGAACTGATATCTAAGTGTGTGGACTCTGTCTCTTGTAGAGCTGGACGTATATTGACTGTCGGTCGGCTGGTTTAAGCTGGTATTTTGGTCTATTTTTGACATTTTATTCTGCAAAATCAACAATGCACCTCCTCCAAAATGTCACTCAATAAACAATAAACCTATAAGTGCCAGAAATAGATATGGCCAGAGTCTCTGTTTTTCTTATTGTGATTAGAAAGAAGTCGAGCAGGAGCAGAATTTACCAGCAAAGAAATGCCGGCTGACCTCCGGGACTCTGAGTGACAGTTACCCGAGCAAGCTGACGAGCCGTTCAGCTCCGCCACTCACGCTGAAGAGAAATAACAGAAATAGAAATAGTAGAAATAATATTATCACGTGCGGTGATTATACATGAATAATTATATGCGAGGCCAGACAGTTTCAGAAAAATGCAATGTGCACTGTTTTGTGTTTCTATTTTTTCAGCCACAAATTTACTTCATCCCTGCACTTTGAAGAGTGCGGCGATGAAGCAGATGTTGCTGCACATGATGAGCTGACAGTGGCTGGCTGGAAATTTTTAACATATTTCTTAACCCTAATCTCTATCCTCCCTGTCACCACCCACCACCACCACTACAACCACAGCTCCTCTGACTTTTTGTACCACTGCTGCACTTGTTGCCATGCAAATAAGTGGGTAATTTATTCACAATTGCACGGTGTTTTGGAAATATCCGTAAGCCTCCTGCCTTTCACGACCCTTTTAAATCATAAAATTTTTTAGTTGCCAAATAAGATATAGCAGAGGACATGAACAATTCTACAACCATGACTGTCAATGAAAGTAACTTTGGTCAATGTTAACGACATATTTCAATTCAGTAGTTCAAGCCTGATACTAAAAAATTAATAACGTGGATGATGCTCTGAAAGGTAGATTCAGAATTAATTGAAACTGAGGTCTGAAGTTTCTGTTCAAGTACAACTTCAGTGTTTCTGTAAATGCAGTGTACATCATAGCTCTTGAATATAATTAATAACTGTTGGTAAAATCAAAAAAACAAGTTATGCCTTTGTCTGCATTAAGAAATCATATTTGTATTGGCCTTGGCTGTTGCACCGTGAACACACAACTACTTTCAACAAAATGAGACCTTGGACAAAACAAAACACAAAAAATCCCAAACTCTGTGGTGCGAATATCTTGTCAAGATTGTCAAATCATTTTTAAAATAACACGGACAGCAATGGAAGCTTTGACAGTAAGAGTAACACATAGTTCAAATGTAGTTTTCTTTTTAGAAATGGGAATCACAAGTTGTCAACAAGATGCTGGTAGTTTCAAAGACACGTAGTCTTCAATGTGTTTTACTAGAGAGCTCAAATAATGGCAGCAGAATGACTGGTGAGAGCTGTGCTGGCTGCCTGGTTCCACAATCTCCTTTGCAAGGGGAAGCAGATTCTCGGCCCAACACGCAGTGTGCCTAACACAATAATCACCAAAAATGATGGAAAAAGTCATGGAATGTTCATTTTGCATTGCTGCGATTCCTGACAAGACCTCGGCTGCTGAGGGCGAGGTCTGTGCAGGTCAGGCAGGTCAGCAGGGGTTGCACAATAAACCGGGATAAAACAAGCTGAAGTGTTTTCTGCTGGAAAAGCTGCTCGGCTTGTACAGCACAACAGCAGCTGGAAGCGAGGTGTCTGACTGAGCAGTCGGATTCACTTAGTGGAAGCAGCCACTAGTCGTCGGCTCAGAAGTGTCTTGAATTTGGAAGTAAAGTTTGCAGCGAATGATCAAATGTAGCTTGTGAGAGCTTCTTAGCTCTCCAAAGACACATTTTCTCCCGGTATTTTACATGAAGCAACTTTTAAATTAGTTAAACTGCATTTTTAATGCATTGACTTCCCACAAGTGTATCTAGGGTAATCTTAAATGAAAGACTTAAAATCTGTTATGGTTTTGTGGCAGCATGGCTGGTTTATGCTACTGACGGAAGGAAAGTATAGGTGAAAGAGAAAGAGGGCATTTGCATGTAAATAATGAAATAAAGCACAACCCCAGGCTGTTAAATCCTCCAGGCTTTTTTAAATGCTGTGCTGTACTCCAGCAGTGTCACACTACTCCCACCACTGGCACAGAACGTTTGCTATGAATCAATAATGCAGAATACTTGCATAAGAAAGTCTCCTGAAGGAGACAGAATTGCAAAAGACGAGAAATAATGTAAAGTGATCCTGCTTTGCCTCTCTTTTCCTGTCAAATGTTCAATATATACCATCGGTGGCTGGAAATTAGAGAGTGATAGTGTGCTGCTCCACCATGGCCTGTATAAAGAAGAATCAAAAACTTTTCACTAAACAAGACCTAAAAATTATTATATTATTTTTTAAAAATTAAGTAAATACAAATAAATAGCAAGTAAGTCAAACATATAACAATTTTAAATTAAAATGTAGTTTAAATGTTTTATATTGTGAAAAGTGATGTTGGGAGGGTGGCATCCATGTTTCAGTTGGATTTCTGAAATTAAATGTTTGCGTGTCTGTTTTTTTTTTTTCCCTACAAGGAGCAAGAATTAGGGGATGTCATTTTAAAGGTAGAGTCAGCAGGGTTTGTTTGTTACGGTTTATAAACAAAACATTCAAATTTGGCCCCTCCTCCAGAGCTCAACGCACCAAAAGTATCGTAACATAGCGTGTACTATGTGTACTATTACATTATGTGTACCTAATGTAACGTTACACAGCAATCTGTGTTGCAAGATCACTATATTTTATTTAAAACAAAAAACAAACAAACAAAAAAAATACTGACTTCACCTTTAAGGAATTTAAACTGGTATTAATATTTTTTGTGTGAAAAAACTGTATGAGGCATGCTAACGTTCCAGGCAGAGTAAACCTATTTGAATACACTTGTGTGATACCTTAGAATTTGTTTGTAAAAATTCCAGAATGAGTCTATAATAGCTTTTTGTTTAACATTCTTTTATTTGGATTTGTCTTATTCTAATATTTTTGTCAATAAAGCTACAGAGACTCTAATTTTTCAGTTTTGCTCAGCATGTGTGCTTTAGCACCTCCTGCTGGTGATACATGGGTATAGCACCTCTGTCAAATCGCCATATTTACATCCACATACATTCTGATTTTGGCTCCTGCCTTGCTGACAATACTTGCTCATTAACCCAGATTTCCCTAAGCAAGCCCCACAATCATCAGTCACTAGTGATCTCACCTTTACATTTGGTCCCATGGTTGCCATATCAAACTGTAGCATTTGGTCGTTTTAATGATTCATTCATTCAGTTTCTTAATTCTATCACTATTCATGCATGCACACAATTATGGCATAATATATTACAAGACAAAAGGAAATACCACCAGGGTGAGCCTGGTGATGCTGCTCATTCAGTGCTCTTTCAAGCACCCATTCAAAAGGTTTTATCTCTTATCACGAGGCAGCAAATTAATATTCCAAAGGTTTAATGTCTAAACGGGTGTGCATGTGTACAGCTGTGTGTGTGTGTGTGGTTATCTTTCCAATTTTGTCAGGAACTACTGTGTGTGTGTGTGTGTGTGTGTGTGTGTGTGTGTGGTGTACTAGCGTGTGTGCACAGACGTTGTGTGTAATGATGATGAAGTGCTTTTGGCAGCAGTGTGCCTCGTAAAACAATGGCCATCAAAGGTCCCCTGGTGTCAACTATGACACTTTCCATTATAGCCACTCATTTCTGCTAATTCTGTCCCATTATTAAAATGAAATATTACTGTTGTGTTTATTGCTCTGTTAGCTTTATTGTCTGTCTTCCAAATGATCACTTCTCAGGGTTTTTCTTGTCCATTTCGTCTCATAAACTGACATAATGAAATTCATTTATATAGTGATTTTGCATGTGTGCGCCACATGCCGTCACACACCTGTGCACACATGCACGTCACATTCGCATATTGATATCTTATAACTAACCCATGATTGAATGAATACTATACAATACCATCTGCTGGCTCTGCTGCTTAAAGCTGAGCTGTATTTGCTGCTGTTTTTTCACTCTCTTCATCTCTGTTTCCTCTGTCTTCTCACCTTCCATCTTGCTAAACTCATGTCTGTCGCTCTCTTTCTTTCTTTGGAGTCTGGTAGCAGTGTTGGCAGGAAAGCTGATTTGGTTGGCTGAGAGACCGGGTGAGGGAATGCCTGGGCCGCCAAACATTTGGGTGACTTTTTTGACTGGGTTTTTTGGCTGTCTGGTTGACTGGGAGCCTGGCTGACGACCAAATGACGCATGCTGCTTTGTGGCCGACAGACTGCATGGCTGCGTTATTGAGCGACTTCCTGTGTGATAGCCTAGCTGGCTTGTCGTCTAGTTTACTGAATAAATGAATATTTGACTTGTAAGCTGGATGGATACAGCAGTGTTTAGTTTGCAAACTTGAATGATTGAATGGCTATTGTCCATATAAGTTGATGAAGGATTAATTGAAGTGCTAACCTGTTAATAGGTAAAGAGTGGCAGACTGTGAGGCCTTTATTCAAGCAATTGTTTGGGAAAAACACCTATTCACTGTCTTGCCTACATACTACCTTCATATCTGCCTGTTAAATTTAACACTACTTCCAACACATTTAGCTTCGCTTTGCACAAAGACTGGAAATAGCTAGCCTCACTCTGTCCAAAGGTAGCAATCAATTAAATAAGATAAAACATAAATTACTGAGATTTAGATATGTTGAACAAGATTTTGCCACCTTAACCTGTTTTGTAGGATACTGCTAATTAGCAAATGGATCATTTTAGCGATTGAAGGGAGGATTGATGATTGTTTTCCCCACAATGATTATCAAGGAAATTTCAACCACCAACTTATTATGAGATCTAAGATGTTGTAGTCTAAAATAATCTCTAGAATCTCTGCCTCAATGCACCTTTAAAGATGATTGTTGTGGAGCGGCCTGTTCATCTGCTGAGCTCCGTTAAAGAAAAGGAGTGACAAGTGAATTTTAAGTCCTCATTACAAACAAGTTTGCGGTATCTTTAAAGATACATGACACCACGCATCTCTGTTCTCGACATGCCTGCTCACAGAAGTTTTTGTCTGTGGTTTGTAAGAGTAGTTAACGTAACGGGTGTAACTTGAAATGCGATATTAAGGATAAGATAATGATCCGACTTTCAGGCCTTTCAGAGGCATTTACGACACTGGTTCAGAACAACATTAATTAACAGTAACAGAGTAAAGCATTCTGTTATGCCTTCGTCAAACTGCTTCTGAAGCAAAATCAGTGTGATGCTAATTAAGATCTCAATCCGGAGGATATTTAGTCCTGTTACATGAGATGTTTGACGTGTAATGTCCATGTGACTTGTTGTCTTAAGCATTTGGCCCTACTCCTCAAGAGATACACTCATCTATCTCGGAAAAGGATAAAGTTATCTATGTTTTTACAGTGAGTCTGTAAAGCCTAACTGGAAAATCTTTGTTTGTTCTCCAAATTGGCTTTCCCTGCCTGCTCTATGCGTTTGGTTCAGTGGGCATCAGATCAATAACAGGCTTTTGTTGTGAGCATTTGTCTCTCCGCATTTCTGTTCGTGAAGAAATGCTGAGTCAAGAGGCAAATAATGCCACTTAGGATTGTTTCCCCCGTCTGAAGGTGATTGGGCCACTTACCAGCATGCGTGAGTGTGTGTGTGACTGATTTCAATTGAAGTGCTCTTGATGAGTTGTTTATCTCTGTCTCTGTGATTACTGCATCACTCAGGTCAAATAAAACGGTTTCTTTTCTTCTTTTGTTATCTTTGTGTGTTGGGGCCTTTTCAAAGGACAGTTTTCAACATGAGAAAAGTAAAACGTATGCTGCCGTAAATGCGCGAAACAGTTTAACTTTAATTTCATGCAAATCAACACACTATCAGCGTCTGAATAGGTCACCTGAAATTTAGATCATTTTAAGTCTCCTGACATCTTTTTGTGCTCATAGAAATTTCGGTGAAGTATTGAACTTTACTGTAACTGCATTTAAAACGGTAAAAACGCAGTAAAAATGTTGTTGAGTAAAGTGTCAGTCTGGACGAAATGCTGTCAGATATATGAAAAAGAATCAAAACCAAAATAATTCAGCTTTGGCAACCGGTGATATTATCTGGGCAACCAAGCATTACTCTTAATTTCAATGACTCTTAAACTTGGCCAAGAAAATCTTTATTACCTCTATATTATTAAATAAAATGCACCCAAAATCTGAGTCACCGTTGCGACAGAGGCTTGCTTTGTCCTCATTAACAGGATGTTTTGCAGAAGGTATTGCACTGAGAATATTTATCAGTGTCCTGCAGCCTCGACACAATTTGTTTAGACAACACAGTTCAGGGGATTTTCATTTCTTTCTGTTTTCTTTGTGCCAAAATGTGTTTATGCCCCAAGGCCTTCGCAGCTTCAGGTCCCGTGGCCTCTTAGTCTTTGAAGTATCGCTTTTTCTGAAAGTCATGAGCACTCGTGTTGGTTGTTGTTATTTCTTTGTTTTCAAGGAGAAAATGTGATATAATATTTGTGAGGGTACATTGTTTGAGTTATTCATTAGCTCAAAAGAGTCTTTGCCAATGTAAGAAAGTATATTTATTTGCCAAGCGTACTCAGGTAGAGATTTAGGTATCTCTATACTTAAAGCATGCATTTTTAATGCATATGAATAGTTATAAGCACCACCCATAATGCACTGCAAGTGTGTTCATGATGTGTTATAATGCAGGCTTCACAGAAACTGTAACAGATTTATTGCTTGTACTTTACTTATTACATATCTAGTTGTACTTCATACCTCCACTTTACCACAATTAAGAGGAAAATATTTTATTTTTACTTTATCATTTTTATTTGACTGCTTTTGTCACCAGTTACTTTACATTAGAGTCCCTTATTGAATGTCCTCTATCACTTAAAGATCCCCTTCACTCAGATGAGATACGTGAATGTAATTTATGTTTTAGAAAGATTATTGCAGGAGCAAGTGCACAGTCTATTAAAAGAGAGGAAAGCTGGGATCCACGGGGAAAGAAAGTGATAGGTGCCAGATGTCGGAGATTAAAAATGGATTCACATGTACAAGCAAACTTAGAAAAAGCAGAAAGTAGATGGAAGGTTTGAGCTCATGCGCAAAAAATACTTAAAGGGCCTTGGCCTTTTTAACGTTGCCTCAAGGTGCACAGATGGCCCTGAGGGCATCATTTTTTCTAATATACAAAATTTTTCTCTCAGTGAAATTTTGTTTTAATTTTTTAGTTTATTCTTTCACACTGTTTGTGTCGCACCCAGGAGGACCTGAGGTCTGATGATGGGGTTGGTGAGACATAGAGATTACTCTTTTCTGTTTGTCTGTGTGTTCCGTGTGTGTGTGTGTGGATGTTTAAATAATCACATGACATTGGGCAGGTCAGGAACCGGTCACATCACATTATGCTGGTCAGGTGAGAAATGATAAGCTTTTATGCAAATGTTTAAGATTTTAACCCATCTTATTGCATTATGAGGTGGCTGGTGTAGAGGTGTTTAATTTTTGTGATTTTAAGATGCATCGTGATGCGGACGTGGAAGATTCTGCATCAGTGGAGAGACGTGGCATGATCGAGAGTTTGCTGCCAGCACAAAGCGACAGACTCACAAAATACTTTACAGCACTCATTCAGATGACAAAGCAAACATTAAGATTATAAAACTAACCACATTGCTTTTCCGTTAATATGAGCCTTCAATACTGATGATAGCTGAGAGGTCTCAGCTTGATCTTAGCCACTAGCTGGATTAGCTCACGCTGTTAGCGATGCTATGATAATCCTGTTAAGTCTTTGGATTTTAAGAACACAGCTGGATCAACAACTTCGCCCGCATTGAGCTGCTGCTAACAACTCATTGTTAGCAAACGCACACACGTCCACTTTCTCCTTTATTGCGACTCTCTTCAAGTTAGCAGCCAACATTACTTGATGCTACATTCAAGTCCTGCTTACATTCTGCCTCTTAGACAAGAGGATGCTTGTCTTCTTCGTTGGTTTTACTGACGGACTACAGGCTCATTTATGCTCTATGTTAGACACAGATACGGACAAGGATGGAGCCCTCTGTCCATACCCTGCATTTATTTTGTCCGTATTTCTGTCTGTTTCCTGGAAGCTTACGGATACGGACGAAATGTAGCAGTACCTCTGGAAATCGCGGGGGCAGTGTCAGGTGGTGTAGCCTCAGTTCAAGTAAGACCAGGGTAACACAACAAGGAAGAATATTTTGGAAAAATGGCGGAACTTTTTGAGGAAAGACTGTGCAAGTTGGTACGGTATTTCAGACGTATTTATGATGTTACATCGCCTGGCACAGGGACAGACAACTCCGACAGAACAGATAGGAAGGGAGAGATTGGACGGGAGATGATTGTCAGCTGGACGGCAACGAAGGAGAAGTGGAGGTCGGTGCGACACTGGTTTGTTCGCTGAGAGGCGCCCTCTACTGGATGTATTGCATAACATCCATCCCAACGCAAGGTACGCATGGCAGTACAAGGCCATTAAGGCTCATTTATGCTCCCTAGAGATGCTCATCACTAACTCTACATCTGGCTGTTCTTTCCTTCTTCTCTGTCCAGTTTCCCAGTTTTTTCACTCCATCTCTGCACAGTCTGTGTTAACTTCCCATCGTAAAAATCACAGTGCAGACACAACTGCACAGTGGGTGAATCCGGTAGTATGAGCCAAAGATATATCAGGTGATATACGCTCCTTGTTGCAGCGCAACAAAGCCAGGTAAAGGGAGGTGTATTAAACCGAACTCGCTGACAATGGGAGACATACTGTATGTCTGGTGCATCACTAAGCTCTTGCAGCAACATGCAGACAAGCATATCAAAATCTTATTAAGAGCGAGACATGAATTTCTCAGACTAATCTGCTCTCACCTCTGGTGTTCTGCTTCTATGAAACCAAATTTTAAAGTACTCACACCTCTCCTGTGGCTTCCACTGGCAGGTTACTTTGTTAAAAGATTTCATTTTTATGGTTTCTCTCTGTACATTTTGTTGTGTGTGTGTGTGTATACTATTTATCTACAATTTTTCTCCCTTTCCTCTAAACATCTTACGTTTCTATTGCCTTACGCCCTCTTTCTATCCTCATTTTTTTCCTTCTTTGTATAAAAACTGCCTTAAATGTTTGTGTATCTAATGTATCACATCCCTTGACTTCCACTTTCCTCCAAACAACTCAGCTGACAGGGTGCAGTGACAGATTTGTTGGCAGTGCATCAATTAGACTTGTCAGCCAGCTGAGTTGGCTCTTTTCGCCAAAAACTGTCAACCTCTCAGAGATTTTTCTGTCGTCGGTCACACACGCACGCACACACACACACACACACACACACACATACATGAACAGACTAAGTGTTGCCCCCTTTGACTGTTTGAGTGCTGTGAAATGTTCCCAGGCACATTGGCACACGGCCTTGGCGATCAAGCCGACCAGGATTCACCAACAGGACATTTGACACTGTCACACACACACACACACACACACACACACACACACACACTTTAACACCAAAATTCACACACCAGCCGCTATGCTCGAGCAAATGCAGAAACACACATTTACAAGCATTTAAAATTGAAATTTGCTCAGGTCTGGTATATCAGCTAGAGTAAAACCCAGTTTGCTGCAGATTATTGTGATTCAGCATCGGTTACGAATAAATGACTTGAAAACATATAAATAGATGGCAAAAACTTAATTCCTTGTTTAAAAAAAAAAAGTATGTGTACAGTGTTTGTAGGGACCAGACAAAGAACTTGACCAAAACTCAAAAAGACAAGATAATCCACAGGAAAACATCGGCAGGCTGAACATATATTTATTTAATCCTCAAAGTTTAAAAGTGGCTGAATGAAGGACAACACACCATATAAAAGGTAGTTACAGCTCTACTCTTACTATTGCCCCATTTCCACTGAGCTGAACAGTTCGGTTTGGTACGCCACGGTACTCATGGGTACGGTACCCCTGGATCTGGTTTGCGTTTCCACTGCTGACTGTACCCTTACTTGGCGGGTTGGGTATGCTGGATGCATACACGTTGTGCTGCAGGAGTGCACCGTAACAGCGTTCTGCCTCTTTTCTTTTTTTCATTTTCATTTTAGAAATGTGTATATGTGACATATAAAACCTCTTAAACCCTCTTGAACTTGTCATATTGCCGTTTAAGGTGGTCTGATTAATTCATGGCGTAACTTACTTGTGCACTGAACAACGTGTAAGAAAACGTTCCACCTTAAAAGATGCATCTGAGCAGCACAGTGAATGAAATGATATTTTTTCCACCAGTAACGTTAAACTTATGGCAGAGAATCAAGGTGAAAAGGCAGCAAAGCATCCTTTCAACGGACTGTAGTGTGTGCGGCTTCACTCCCTTGGGATCACTTGGTACCCCAACAAAAGGGTGACCAAATTAGATACAGTACAGTTATTTGGGACCATTTTGACCGTGGAAAACGCAAAAAGAATTGTGTAGCGTACTGTACCAAACTGAACTGTACTGCTCAGTGGAAACTTGACTTTTGAGACTCTTTTAGATTTGGAATATTAGACATGTACCTGTACAAATCAGACAAGCCATCTGTGAGGGATGGTTGCTGATTTATGATGTGATTTGTGTGGAAAAGGAGAAGAAAATAAGACATAATTTGATGGATGAAATGGTGAATAAAGAGAGGCACCAGCAACTCTTAGGTAAACGTTAGAAAGCATGTAGAGAAAGACAGACTTCAGATTGCTTTGCTCTAAACCCTGAAACGCTTAATAAAATAATTTTAACTTCACACTGTGCTATTTTTACAATTTAATCACCTTGTTTTAGTCATTTTTTCTGAATTTCAAAATTTCTGAATAAATTTTTACTCCTCTTATTCTGTTTTTTTTTTAAAATCTTATTTTCAAGCGCAGACACACAGAGGCTTTAGGCTCCTCTTTGACATTTCCCTCAGAGCTCAGTAGAGGTACACATACACACACACACATACACATACACACCCTGCTCTGTTCATATTCTGTATAAATGCACTTGAGGTAAATCGGGAGCAGTGCACCTGCACTGAGGCCCGTACACAGACATTTGCAGAGCTACGCTCAGACATGCTCTCTCACACTCTCCCTCCCCTCTGACAGTCCAGTTTGTGTTAAGCAGTCTGCAGAGAGCTGGTGTGAAAACAGCCAGGCCAGGAGTTAAATGACTGTGGGATTTCTCCTAACGTCAGTTAGAAACCCCCACCGGTCAGCAAAACCTGCTCGCACATGTCAAACTGTCTTGTTAGCCAGACACCTGTGTGTGCAAGTGTGTGTGTAAGTGTGTGAGGATGTGTGTACAAGTGTTGGATGGAACTCTCTGCTCATCTCGCCCGTAACGTGTATGTGTGTGAAGGATGCATGATGGGTGTTGTGAATGGGTTGCTTGGATGATTTGTGGTACAGGCGATGAGAGGAGCACGCCGGCTTGTTTTACAGGGATGAGCTCAGGTGAAAAGATAAATAATAGCAGACTACAGTGGCCATGGCTTAACCTCAGACTGAATTACTGAGATGCTGATCTGTGGATTTTCAAGTGTTTACTTCAAGTAGCTGAACAGCAGTGAGATATGTATCACCCTTTGTCTCAGCCCTCTTGTGAGCCTGAACCACGCAAGCAGTAATCATAGTTCACGCCTGGTGCAGACCATCTTGTGTTTTAGGGAGCGAACAGCCTGAAAGCAACGGGAGAGCGCCGTTTATTTTTCTTCTCAACTTCTAAACAAACTTTTGGCATTTTAGATCAGTTAAAGATCAATAATTGTGCTCAATGTTTTCTTCTGTTTGAGGCGCAGTGAGAGAAATGGTAGATTTTTATGAGCGGTGTTTC
>JAQFJB010000015.1:9362345-9374734 GCA_029874875.1 Naso minor
GAAAGGGATGGAGAGGAAAAAGAGGAGATCTGTGCATGTGTATGTTTGCGTGTGTGCGTGTGTGTGTGTGGTAGAGGGAGGGAATGGGAGGGACACATTCACTGACATCTCCCTGCTGCATTGGGTGGTTTGTGTGTATGTGTATTTGTGTGCACTACTGTGTTTGGTTCAGCAGCATGTGTGAATGAGCTGTTGGATGAAAGGAAGAAAGGGCGTATCCATATTCTGTGTGTGTGGAGGGTTGGTGAAAAGAGCGGGTCACTCAGGGTGTCATCATTCATGTGCCGAGAGACGTTAAGTACTGTAATTTAATGTAGCAGGCTGCTATTCTGCTACAGTCCAGCAAAAAAGTCTTTCATTCAGCCCTGTGTCTTTTTACACACGAGCTCAAACAGACACTTAAGTACACAGAGGCTAAAAGGTTTTCACAAATAAATTACTTTGTTCACAATGGAGCCTGAGTTTAAAATCGAATCTAAAAAATCAAACTGTACCCACAAGAAACAAAAAAAAGTAAATAATAGATGAATAGAAGGTGTGGTGAAAAACATAAAGCAATGATTTAGAAGTTCTCTGATGAAAACTGCTGGAAAATGAAACAGGGCTGATGAATTGTTCAACGACCAGAGTGAAAGGATTTTTTTAGTTGGTGGTTGAAATAAACTCAAACAGAAAGAACAAATATTAGGATACAAAAGACCTAAAGTTCGGTTTTACTTTCATCTTACACACCACTGACGATCTATAGCCCTTTTTTGACACAGAGACACCCCCCCCACCCCCGCGCCAAAATGTAGGCGCGCCAATAATCCACGTTCTGCTCGTGGTGCATGCTGGTTATTTATCTTAACAGAGGAAACCGAAGCTGATGCTGTTAAACCTCACATCTTTCACATCTCCTTTGAAACCGCGGCTCGCTGTATGAAATGACCGACTGAAGCAGCTTAAAGACGCGCTGCGCGGTTCTTTGTAAATAACATTAAAGCAACACTACATGACTTTGATCGTGACCTGTGGCTTCGAAAAAATGAAACTTAACGATGCACGTTGAAGTCGAACAAAATGTCTTCCTGTGGATAAAATGTCCTCTGGTTTTCCTCTGATGTCCTACGACGTGGAGATATATGACCAAAGTCAAGGAGATTCATGATGTGGCAACTATTGTTTGTCTGGACAAAACTTTGTGGCAGTCCATACATGAGATGTCGTATGATTTCACCAGCTGACGGTGAGCAGAGGAAAGGCTGCATTCCCCAGAAAGCCTTAATATCTGTGCCAAATTTGATGCAATCCATCCAATAACTGTCATGGAAATTTTCTTAAAACCTACACTGACACGAGCAGATGTTATAGTTATAAACAGATATCCCATAATTTCTACCTCAGTGCAGACTCAACATGTCCTGCACATTTACTTGCATTTAAAAGGACCAATTGTCAATCAAAGGAGTCATATGAAAGCCTCATTCTGGGATGTCTCACACACACACACACAAGCGGCTCCACACAAACACACATATGATGCACGTACCACCAATCTTCGTGTTGTATTGTTATGAGCTATTTAAATATTATGTTATGCATGTATTACAAGGTAAAGCAGGGGATGTTTTGCAGTACAAAGCAAGTTTGATGTCTAATAGGCAATTCAATAATGTGAGGGTGTAAGCAAAATGTAAAATTGGCTCTTGGGTTTCTGAGACCCACTTTAAGTGGCTCTCAGTGGGAATTCACATTCAGCTGGAGCTGGCTCTTAAGGTGGCAAAAAAAAAAAAAAAAAGCCTTGTTTCCACAGTCACATGGGCAAGTTGGAACAATAGTTGCTGTGTGTGTGTGAGTGTGTGTGTGTGTATTTGTTGCTTCGATGGTGTGATGTATGTGGGAGTGATCCGAACGGACCGGTCGGCTCCGTGTCACCACATCCAACCAGACATCTGTCCGACAAAATCACCCACCTACTCACACCGGCATGTGCGCACGCACACGCAGATATTTAGATTACACACAGTGTGAATGCAGTGGACACACAACTGAGGGAGAGGGAGCACAAACACACACGGAAAGACAAACAAAAACAGGAAGGAAGTGAGGCAAGTTGCAGCATTCAGTTCAGACTTGGCCACCCGGCAACAGTTTCTCTTTAGTGGTCTTTGGTTGTGGCATGTATTGTACCAGTGTGTGCGTGTGTGTGTGTGTGAGTGTGTGTGTGTGTGTGTGTGTGTAGCCTTGTGTCCTGTGTGCATGTCAGTGTGAATGGATGAATGGAAGAGGTGCGACCAAGGTCAAAGTAGGCGGCGTCTGACATGCTACAGCCTTGCTCTCTGTCTCTCCAAGTCACAAGGCCCTCTCTCTCTCTCTCTTTCTCGCTCTCTCTTTCTCTCTCATTGTGTTTCTGCTTCTCTGCCTTTTATATCTATATTTCTTGTCTTTGGCTTGCTCTTTTACCTCTTTTGTTTTTGTTCCTGCTGTCTAGTTCTGTGGCCACTCTGTTTCAGTCGGCATTTTTACTCCCACTGGGACTACAAATGGCCAAAGTATATTCCAGCAGCCACCAGTCACTCAAAGAAAAAGCCTGGAGCTTACAAGCACTGCCAGCAGACACACACAAAGGCTTTGCTGGGGAACTGTGGAGGGTGTTTTGTAGCTATAGTTTCATACAGGGAGGAATAATCATCTAAATATATCTGCATAACTGCGGGTCTGAATCTCAGTGAGTAATACAGATCTACCAAACTGAAGGTGTTAGTGCAAAAGGAAAGTGACCTTCATTTATATAACCATGATGCTACTGCACATGTAGTACATGTGTATGCCACATACACTTTTTGCACCAAAATGACAGATTAAACAAGGAGAAAAGATACTTTTCTCTAAAGAGTTTCTCTGTTTTTACTGCACTGAGGATGGCATGCCAATTCTTATTTAGAAATATGTTAATTAAAGACATCTGAAGTGTGATTATTTGCATTTTACAAGAGGGCGTTTTTCATCAGTCTCTGTTGGTCGTGAGGAAAGAGAGCCTAATGACGAACAAGAGTCAATTTGCCACTCAAAAACATAATTAATTCTTTGTAAATACACTAAATCTCATAAAATATCAAGCCTCTAGCATCGACCAAACATGAGCTGCCCACTAATCTGAAAAGTTCCGCAGATGTTGTTCTGTTGTAGCCAGATGTAGACAAACATGCTTGTACATGAAAACTCAACAGTGTGCATGCATTACACACACACACACACACATAAACACACAAACACACACAAACACAGGCCTCTCTTTGTGCACAGTGATGCTAATTTGACTACAGTACTTTCAGATTCTTCTCTCATTACATGAGAGGAGGTGTGAGGACATATGGTCTTCACAGATGGTCCCCCAGTTTAACTCCTCAAGGTGACGAACAAAAACGTCTAACACTTGTGTGGACATCCAACACATTCAAATGAAATTCTTTTAATTTATTTTCAAATGTTGTGTTTACAAACAACAACAAACAAATGCTACAGCAAAGATTCACAACAAGATGAAACAGTTGCTGGGGAAGTTGCGGCAGAGCAAACTGGTCCATTTCAGCTCAACTTAAACCAACTGACAATGTCGCCAGAGGCCAGTTTTAGAGCTTGAGACGCTTCATGTTTCAACAGCCAATCGGCTTGTAGTGACATCACCTGTCACTAAGAAACACAGCGTAGAGCAGCCAATAGGAGCACGCACTGCCTTAAATTAACATGATTCGCCAAAGATAGCCTGTCACAGTGTGAGCACAAATGCAAGGAGAAGTGCAGAAGTGTAGCATTCTTTTAGACCAGCTGAGTGACAATATGCTGAAAGGTTATTATGGAATTGTAGCATGATGATACCAAAGACGAATTGCTTACCCTAACTTTAAATGTACACATATCATACCAAACTATAATGTTGGACTGTCAAATTCGCAAACAAAAGGTCATATTCTTTGATCTTTTAAATGACTAGTTTTTGATTTAACTTGAACTACTGTGTACTTTGTAATAGGCACATGTAATTTTACATTACAGAGGCAATTAGAGCAGTTTGGGTGCTTTTAGTATTACTTTCAGATAACACTTAATAACTTTTTCTGCTAATCTGAGGATTTGTTTAAAACATTCCTATCATGATGCTTGACCATGTAGATGCATGCATGGTCAAGCTGCTGCTGCCAGATTTCAACAATAACATTGCAGAGTGAAATCATTGTTAGGGGAGAAGTACAAAAAGGAGATTTAGCAGGTCAGCAAACCAAATGTATCTTTGCATATCTAGGGTTACCAGCACATCAACCACACAGTATTAAAACAGCCTTGTACTGCACGGACCCGGCCGCACGAGGGGGCAAAAGGGGGCTTTGTCCCTCCACTTGTAGTTTTTGCCCCGTCTGTTTGAGCAAGGAGGGGACAGTCAACAGAGAAGGAAAGAGAGAGAGAATGCCCCTGCAAGCTCCCGCTGTTGCGACGTGCCTGTCATCGCTGATTTAGACACGTTCATAAACCAAACTACAACATATTTGGCACTCTGCTTATTCTAGGTTTTTGTGCTTAGTTAATAAATGTTTTTAACTTTGAAACAGTAGCCTTATTCTTTAATTGTTTAGCCATTTTGGGGACAATGCAGAGGTATATAATAATTTTTATTCATTTGTATTATGGAAAAAAACGCCCCGCCCCCTCTGAATTTTTATCAGCTCCCTCAGTCAATTTATCCTAGCACCAGGCCTGGCACTGCCAGACTTGGATAACTCATTCAATAGCACTTCAACAGCAATAGTTCAGGGCTTATACATTCATGCCTCCTGCACTGGAATTATTTATATACAAAGGTCTAAATCCATCATCGTCTCTCTGAATTGATCGTGTCCACGGCTTCATACTGACGACACTAAAGAGATGCTGCCAGTGGCGAAGTGCTGGCCTGCTGCAAGTTCATCTCATTCTAAAGTTAATTACAGGGATGCTTTAAAGATGGATGAATCCCATCTCTAGCACCTTCCAATCAATCCCTGGGCACATGACTAGCTCTGTTCTCGAGGCTCCTCAAGGTGAACAAAACTTCTTCAGACGGCCATTACTGAATTATTCCCCGTATGAAAATAAGCAAATTATGAGCTTAATTTAAGGGTCAAGTTATCTTGTAAAAGTTGAAAAACTGCAATTGGAAGAGGAGCGATTGAGAGAGAATCATCGTGCTTTTGAAATTTGAACACTGAGGTTTTCGTGTATAGAATCTTGTTCCACATGTCAGCTTCAAACACAAGTCGAGCCATATATTCTCCCCTGCATCACAAGATGACAGACTGTAGCATTTCTCATTTAGGCCATGTGCTCAAAATGTCTAGAAGAAACTGGCTGGAGAGGTTTCACTGTCTGGTCCGAGCTCTATTTGTGCTTTATCACACCTGGGGGGAAATCTACACACAACACAAGCACTGGCTCTCATCTTGGATATGTCAGAACACAGTATGTCCTGTCAGAGAAAGGCTAAGTGCCACCAAAGATGACTACCTTGCAGCATAGTGGTTACTGGATCTTCTCCACTGTCAGACAGAGGGACAAAATGCTCTATGATTGTAACATAGTCCTGTATTTTTGTCCAAGCTGTATGCCATTAAATCACCAGACTTTCTTTCTTTTCGTTTGTCAAAATTAGGCCAGAATGTTTGTCTACAACCCAGCTGCCACCGCCCACTTTCTACTTCTGGTTGTCCACTATTTTGACTCTTGTACTCAAGTCAATGAAAGTTATTGAAAACACAATATTTTGCTTTTTACCTTACATGCATTCTGGCTCTGTCAGTAGACTACATCATTACGTCAGGTGATGGTGCTGAGGATGACAATATTCTATCAAATCTCTTTCCATTGAATCCAAATCCATTGGATGTGATGGATGGATATAGTCATACTAAGGCCCAATCCCATTTCAACCCTCGCCCATACCACTACGCCCTGCCCCTCCGTTTTGTGCATTCACATTTAGGCGTAAGGGTGCCCCGATTCTTGTTGAGACAGAGGGGCAGAGTGAACTGTTAGGGCTAAAAGGCCTTCGGAAAAAAAGAAGATTTTTTTTAGGAGCACGCTCCAAACAGAAGGCAATGAGATTTGCCTTGTGAAATCAGCAGCAAAATTGCTACAGAAGAAGGCGACCAAAGAAAATCACAATCAAGTATTTTCTTTGTTTATCAAGATTTCAAAAATTGCAACAACGATTGTACACTCCATCAGATCATAATTTTTGTTTAAGTACATCGTTCGCGTGTGTGAAGGGAATACACACAGCCCGCTTAGCCCATGCAGAGGAATGGGGGACTTTCCATTTTCTGTCATTAACTACAGCCGAAATAACCATCATTGCTGCACAGGATCAGTTGTGGAAGTCCCAGACACGTTGGGAAACTCTGTGTTCATAACATCATCCCGTAATGTATTGTGTCGTACTGCTCTGTTTCCACACACAGCCAAAGTGGGGACATCAGGAGGAACAGGGAGCTTGCCACTTCCGTAACTATAGCTGATACAATATTAATTTCTAGACTAAATAAGTTGTGGAGGTCTTACATGTGTTGGAAAACTTAACGACATTGTGTCTGTGTTCATAATATAATCTGGAGGTGTGTAAAGTCGTGATGTACAGAAAAACATCTCACATCTGCTTAAGTCAAAGCCATCGGAGACTACTGATGATGTATGTCATCATGTTTCCCATTTTGTAGACGTAGATTTGTACCTCAGTTCCAAGGAGCAAGAGACAAGGTGTAGCGATAAAAATGAGAAACAGGATTGGGCCTAAAACATTTCTTAACTTTACGCACCCTAATGGACTGAATGACCTTCAGTTTCTGTTTCTCTTACAATTCATGACATTTTGCATGCAGCAGAAAGCTGACATGGCCCACTTAGAACAAATTTTAAACAGGAAAGTGGAAAATTCCTCTTCCAACCAGATACACCTCAAGGTCTGCAAATTAACGGGAGTTTAATTGTGACACACCACGGAACCTTGAACACATTCGCAGCATTGGGCTTGGTGCATGGAGTGAATCACAATTTAAAATAAATAACAAGAAATAAATAAAAACACACCTGGGTGCCTGCTACTCCAAATCTGAATTGAGATTTTGTCTTAGTTAATGCAAAACATAGGCTTGTGTGTGTGCGTGTGTGTATGCATGCTGGATAAATATAATTTCGTATTCATGTTTGAGACAGAGACAGAGAAAGTGTAGTCTAATAAAACACATTAAAACTAAAGGTCACCAGCCCTCCATTTTCAGAGCTTTCTTCATTATGCTCACAATATTTGAACATTTCTGAGGTGGTGGGGTGTGTGTGTGTGTGTGTGTGTGTGTATCTCTGTGTGTGTGCCTCACAAAGGAGTGTAACAGCAGAGAGAATCAAAGCGTGGAGAAGTGTATGTGTGTTTGTGCATGGATTTAAAGTAAGCTCTCAACCCAGGTATAATTACATGGTGCTGTGCTCAATCTGACTGAATTTATGAGGAAACTGTCCCATTCATATCGCTGTCATTGCCATAGTAACCAAAAGGTCTCTTTCTGAATATCAGCCTTGGAAGCTTTCACGCAGCCGAAACCAACGTCATCAGATCTGCTTAAAGACCAGCAGCAGAGTAACTGTGTGTGTGTGTGTGAGCTTGTGCCAGTATACCTGCATGTGAGTATGTAAATTCATCTCCAGGTCTCCCAGTCACAGCATGAGGGAGGGGGAGTTGAAAGAGAGAGAAGGGATGAGAAAGGAAAGGGGGCAGAAAGAGGGAAGAAAGGGACTGTGTGCACAGTGCAGGCTGTTGCTAGGTGGAGCAGGATTCAAGCTTTGAAGCAGAGATGTTCCTAACTACACTTGTTACACACCGAAAAAAATCCCTCTTGCAAATGCATGAAAAACGTGCACAGAGAGACACAGCATATGTACATCTCAACATATCCTCACTACACAAACAAACTGTGGTCCTGCAACTTAGAGTATTGGAATTGGAGCCCATGCACATTAAAAGGAAACACAGGGGGCCAGAAAGTGATGTTAGGATTAAAAATAATTAATAAATAAATAAATAAAACAGGCAAAAATTCAAAAATAGAACAACCGAGGGAGCTGATAAAAGACTGGAAGATGGCAGTAAGAATAGAGAGTTTGAAGAAGGTGAAGTAGATAAAGTCACCAGAGGAAGATAGAGACTCAGAGGGGAGGATGTGAGGAGAAAATAAAGTGAGATAAAGGAGGACGGAAGAAAAGGATAAGCACACACTTTTAGAAAATACCTAAGAGGAGGAGAAGAGAGGAAGCAAGAACTGTGGTAAAAAAAAAAAAGAGTAAAGTGGTGAAAGGAGAAGGGGAGAGAATCAAAATCAAGCACTTAGAAATAACAGAAGCTAAAAAAGATGACAGTAAAAGCAACTAAGATGACAGAGAGCTCACTCAGTTCCAAGGGAAAGGTTGAGTCTGTGCAGAACTGCGAAACTGCTCTGAGTCCATTATTGTAAGTATTGAAACAACTGTCTTTTATCTCAGACAAAATATGCTGCAGTTCTGAAAATGCAAGACAAAAGTGTAATTTTCAGAGTTTCCTGCACGATACACTTACACTACAGCGGCGGTTTCTAACGTTTTGGCTAAAAGAAGTTTGAGAAACTGGAATCAGTCGCACGTCTGCCTGCTGTGACCACTACAACAAAAGAGTGGGGTTTGTTTATCAAGAGCATTTTAAGAGGAACGGAAATTTTATGAGAAAAGTGTGAAAAGTGTCCCATCATGACCTCTCAAACTTATCTTGCGATCCCTTGTGTGGGTCCAGCACCAGGATGGGAGCCACTTTACGTCCGTTAACTTGGTAGAACTTACAAGCTATTATTAATACAACATGTATCACAGGCCAAGAAATGTCGAGTAACAAACAAAGAATTACTCATCCAGACCTTTACCATCATTTGCCTTTCAAATACAGCTATTTTATCTATTTATCTCAGGTTTGTTTAAAAAGGAATAGGGGAGTAATTGTCCACATAAAACTTTGATGTTGAAACACAAAGCAGTCTGTCCAGTTTGCTGCAGTACAGGCCGACAAGGCGAGACTTCTCCTGTTGTGGAGCGCTGCAGAGTACGACTGTGGCAGGTGAAAGCTACAACTTTTGAGAGTGAGAATCCAAATATCATCAATTAATCATCATCTGCACCTGAGTTACGTGCTTATAGGATCACAGGTATGTGTGTATCTATCACACGCTCAGCCTGACGCCCTCCGTCTGTCCGTGTGACATCTTCCTAAGTAACTGCTTGACCTCTGAGCAGATGCAAGTACGGCTGAAGTCTGGATTTAGAATCATGTGTCAGTCTGCAAACAAGTTCGTCTCATTACATCACAGCCCAGTTTGTTCACATTCAACAACGACGACTTTTTTGGTGGAATTTCTGGCTAGTGATGTTAGCTATATCGTTCCAGTCAATAGCACTGACACCACCGTGCCGTTTGTAGTGTGCCTTTCTGAAATTATCGAACAAGTGATGAGTTTGTCCAGCATAATTGCCTATTGATTGTGTGACGGATTAGTGAGACATCGTCGAACCACCAGTTTATTCAACTTTCTGTTGTTGATACTGCCAGATGAAATCCGTGGCTTCTGCTATATGTAGGTTTAGCTTTCACAGCGATCGATTTTGTGCTTCTAAACAGGTTTTTCATTAGCGCCTGTGTAAAAAGAGGAATTATTTGAGGAGAAGATAGAAGAGCCAGAGACAGAAGGAGAGAGCGTAATATAAACTACAAACAACCTGACTGAAGGAGGACAAGGACCTCTTCCTCCCACCATCTCTGAGTCATCACACCCCTGCTCCCACATCATTCTCAACACTTGACTGCAGAGGACACATACAGCCAATAAAACAGACTTAAACACATGTGCATGTACACCAAGTACATGTGCATACACACAAGTGTTCACAGAAGCACCTGCTTACGCGCACACTGGTCTCCATGCAGGTGTGCATACATGAACAGGCATATGCACAGATGCACACCGACGCTAAAAGCAAAACAGGAAGCTGCACACATGAGGACGCACACAAACACACACACACCTATGCACTTGCTGTGGGCCAAAAGGAGTTCACCATGGCAACAGGAGAGTGGGGCAGCAGGATGTAGTGTCTGCCTGACACAGGTGTGTGAACAGATAACACTTCTCACATGCATACACACACACACACACACACGTATATGCACACAGAAGTTGAAAGGAAGGATAAAACTCAAACTGCAGCCAACATTCACTCAGTGAATGTCTGAACATGGAGAGCTTGTGTTTCCTTTATTCATGCATGTTATAGCAGTTTATAATACTCCACAGTCATGTGTTAGACCACACTGACTCACTAAATTGGTGTAATTTTCAATTTTCACCGTCAAATACAGTCTCAAAGTTCTTGAGAAAACATACCAGTAATTCAAAATACCAGTGAAGTGCATGTATACAACACCTGTGTGCAGCTATAGAGAACAGAGGCCTGTGATAGAAGAGAACGTCTCAGATATGTGACAGAGCGATATACGGGCCTGCATCTGAAGACATCCCGAATAAACAGATTGTGTTGTCGCTCGGCGACCACCAATCTAAATGACAAAAGGACTTTCCTGGTTATCTGCCTGTTTTGTATGAGGGGGACAGAACAACAAGGACAAAAGGTGAACTCATAGCTGAGTGACAGAAGCATCTGTAAGAGCCATGGCTGTGAATAGGATGCTGGATTTTTAGCTTTATTGTGCACAGACTGTAAACCTAGCCTGTTAGCTGCAAGTGAAAACCACTGATGACACCAAATGAAAGAAATCAAATCAGAGCAACAAGTAATGGTGACACTTTAAAAAAGTTTCAGAGAAAATAGAGTGTGAAGGAGTGCGACTTACTCTGGTCATGATGCTGAACAAAGCTCCCTTTAGGCTGACTTGTTTACCTCCTGCAGGCAGACAAAGAAGAAAAGAGTAAATTAAATGTTTTCCTAAAGCCCTTTGCGTTGTACTGTATAATAGAATTTTTTTTTTTTCCATGAATTACATGGGAAGACTAAGGAAAAGATAAGGCTAACATCAGGCAGAAAGTCTTAAAACAGCAGGAAACAAGTCTGCTTCTCCAAAGGTAACAAGCTAATAAGTACAATGTAAGTATTTACCTGCACCTCTGTGGTCACAGCAATCAATAAAGCAAAATGGAAGTTTATTAGAAAAAGCAGAAAATGTGAAATATTGGTATAAAATCAGGTATAATCTGCCTTAACATAAAGTAATGCTACAGTTAATGTATGTTGTTTAAAGACAGGCAATGAGACAGTGTAAGATAAGTTTAACAGCTTGACAATTTGATGTCTGTTACATGAAACTGCAAGTTCTGTGTGTGAACTTGCACCTTTTAAGGAGGGATGCAGGCGACTAGTCGGTTAAACCTCCCTCAGTAGTCGGCACTCGGCACCAGAAATAGTCGGTTAGTAATTATTCAATTAACAATGTAGAACGCTGGTTAACTGTTTCATCTCAGTGTTGTGCAGCCAGCCTCCACTGCAGACGATCGCTCCTCCCTCCTCCTGCACACTCAAGCGGGTGGAAAGTGAGATGGCAGCCGGAAGGAAAATCAGCTCAGTTTGACAATATTTTCCTGAAAGTAATAAAGGTCGTATATTGGCTGTGTATGCAAAAGCTTGCATTTGTACATTTGGACATAAATCTGCAAGGAGAGCAAGCTCCTGCTAGCAACACTCAGCAGACAAGTGCCACTGCAACCCACAGATGCTGTGATGCAGACATTTCTTATCCGGGGTAACTACCTTGGCACGACACTACGCAGAAAAGATAACGCAACTCATCACCAAAATGGCTGCCCTTTATCTGCTGTCACTATATTTTGGTTGAAGGCGAAGGCTTCCATCAGTTAATGCACTATACTGAGCCTTAACAAACAGCACCGAGTCGCACAACGGTAATGTCCCAGTTGGAGCTCAGCCTCATGTTTTGTAATGTGCGCAACCTTAACAATAAACAGCGCAAAATGCTGCACAAAAACAGCATAAAAAATTAAAGGCTTGGTAACATTAATTGTCTTGAGGAAATTTTAGTTAAATGGCTCCTAAACACACGCAAAATTTGCATTTTAAACATTTCAATGTTAAACATTTAACTGTGCTCAATTTAGACGGTTTTCTTAGTTTTTCCTGCCTACAGACTCGTCGATTAGTCAACTAGTCGCAATTAAAATTTCCGTTTAACCATCGGGGAAATTAGTCACCACCAGCATCCCTGCTTTAAAGCCACAAAACATCATGTATCAGTGCTCTAACTTGAAGCTCCTGATAAAATCTCATATTTGGGTCGGGGA
>JAQFJB010000015.1:9455055-9466311 GCA_029874875.1 Naso minor
TGCTCAAACTCATCCAGTTCTATATTAAGGGACACACAAAAAAAAAGAGTTTTTCTGTTTCCCTGTGAGCTGAATCTTTTATCGTCATATTACAGAGTTTTGCACAAAATTTAAAATGCATGTCCTCTGAACTTTGAACAGGTTAATGTCAGATCCGTCCCTGCTTTGTGTTTTGTCTGCAGCTGCAGGCTTGCAACTTGTTTATCAGCAAAGAGCTGCTGGCACAGTGTCGCCCATGTCCGTGCTTAAACTGCCAATCGGAATATATTAGTATGAATCAGTCGTATCTGAGTTGACACCACAAAGATGACATTTTTAACATTAGTCACATGAATCTCTCTCACCTTTTGATCTGATTGTGTGCCCTCGAGCCCACAGCTTTGCAGCCTGTGTGTTTTTGTTTTGCAGGGTCCTGAGCTGTCTGGTTTATATTTAGAAGTGACCTGCTCCAGACAACCCGACTCAACTTAGAGTGTCACGTTTTTACTTTCAACCCCAGTGAACAAAGTCCTACTTGCCTTATTGCTACACTGTGACTTCTTGAAAAAGAAGAGATGTCAACAAAACATATGACACATCGTTTACAAGCCATGACACTTTATTTACAGAGGATTGCATGTGCAAAATATTGCAAATGTAAAGTTATCTCTATAATTTCTAACACATCTGCTTTTATGCCGAGTCTGACATGGTTGACATGATAATGGGAGTCAATAATCAGCAATAACAAATCAACATCGACCCAATTTCACTTTCCAAACAGCAGCTCGGGGAATAACCCAGACATATTGTAAGTGAAACATTAGAGAGCAAGCGCCCACTTTCTCCTGACGAACAAACTGATGCGTGGGAGTTCATGGAAAAAGTCTCAGACGGCGTCAGTGTGTGTGTGACACAGTGACTCAGCCTGTAGGCGGCCTCTCTACCACGTCAAAAGACTTCACCAATCTGTCTAGAGTGAAAGCAGACTGCCGGCCCATCCTCAAGTTTCACTACACGCTTGGACATCACACACATGCACACAATGAGCTCTGTCTTTGAAGTGAAAACACTTGATTTCATGCACTGGATTTGAGCAACCGCTGATTCTGGCTCCATATGAGGGAGAAAGTAAGTCATGGAATTTCATTGTTTTGTCTCTTTTAAAAACATAGATGGAATAATTATGTACTGTAAAGTGTGTGGACTAATACACTGATGCAGCTTTATCCTGTAGCTTAAATCTCACTTGTGTTATTTAAGTAATAGCATATTTGTATTTTAGAATGAGTTTTTGCATTTTTTGTAAAAAATTGCATTAAATTAATAGACTATTTAAATTAATCAAATTATATTTTTGTGGCATTTACTCGTGATGAAGAATACTTCTTTCAATACCTACATTATTGTTGCATTACGAGGCATTCAGATGTGTTGAAAGGTCTGCAGTAACTGCTCTATAAACTGCTGCTGTTGCACTCTTTCTTGAAAGGGTTGCGTAAAAACAAAGGATGCAGTTTGCTTTCAGCCAATTTATTGAATGGGCAAGATAAGCACGAGTTCTCCCAAGAGTCCAACGCACACTCACTTACGTCTGCAGCGACAAAATGTGAGAATGGAAGTTGGGGGGCACATTCCTGCCTGTCACGCTGACAGCTTTGAAGGGTGTCCATTCATCATGTGTTAACTCATCGTGTGCATTGCATTTAAAATCTTAATGCCTCAAAGTGGCAAAGAGTCATTGCAGCTGTCATAGAAATGTTCTTAGTTACTTTGCACTTCCGTGCATTTAGTCCTGTAATGTCATGGTTTTTAAATGAGTCTTTTTATGGGATTAAAGTGGTGAAAAGCATTCTCTGCACAGAGAGATTATATTTGGGATCGGGGCCGCAGTAACACAGTATTTTTAACTGCTAATTAATCTACTGATTATTTTCTCAAGTTAAACAACTGCGAAAACTTGAATTTTACAATTTCTCAGAGTCCACAGTGATGTCTTTGAGCTGGTTTTGTCTTACAAGTTGTCCAAAAAATACAATTTACGATCAAATTAGACAATAAAAAGTTCCAGTTTACAATATCCAGCGTTTGGGAAACTTGACTTGATTTGACTATTTGCTACAAGATTTTTTTTTCTGTTTGAAAGAATCACACCTGAGTCCCTGGTGATGAAGTACTGCGCTATAAATCCTCTGTTTTAAGAATACGTCATACTCCTTTTTTCACCAAAAAAAAAACGTGTAACACTTCAGTTCTGCATGAGCAAAAACTATCAGGAAATTGAGCAGATATCAAGAGAAGGCTGAAATATTAGTCAATATATTTGCTTGGAAATAATACTTGATGCATTTGAAGCATTTATTTTTTATGTAGCAACCTGCAGCTTAGGGAGAGAATGAGGAACACACCCCTGCCTGGTGTCAGGTGACGGGGCTGAGGAAAGTCATTTTGCTGCTTCCAGGTGTTGGTGTGAATGAGGCTTTATATTTTCCACACAGTTAACCACTTCTGTTACAACCTCTAATTGTTATAATATCATAAATAAAGTATATTAGATGTGAATGTAATGTAAATACGCTGTGTTTTGTTTTTGTCCTCAGATCTTGAAAGCACCTTGTCTCCTCTTGAGTCTCTTCACAAATCTGAGTCTCTGCTCTGGAAAATTTGGGACACCGATAACTGATGATGTGAGCAAGCTGTCGTTACTGGTGAGACTGACACATATCACATTCATATATGATGTTTCAATTTTTGTCACTTGATCTTGTAGCATGCTTGCTATATGTTTATATCTTTCTGTGTCATTATATCCATTGCAGAAGCAGAATATCCCCTCCGATTATGAGATTCCTGTTAGTTACATTCCCAAAGAAGTGGTACGTATGAAGATGTGCAATAATGTGAAGCAGTCAAATGCACATGAGGTCAAACTTGAGTTTATACTGAATGAGGCGTGTTAATTTCTCCAGGCTGGCACATGCTGGGTGGTGTTAAATATCTATCCTTTGGAGCAAAGTCTTCGGAAGCTGGCCAACATGTTTGGTGCCATCTCCTCCAACAAGGACAGCATACTTGTCTTCATCGCCATGCTGAAGAGTTTACGCTTCACCTTCGACCACGAGGAACTGGTAAGCAAAGAGTAGGAGTGAGATTTGCCTTGCTGCATATAAGGTACTCGGCACATTTGCATAGTAAGTTCATTGCAAGTAAAAGGACAAATGAGCGCTGCAGCTCACGTCTAGGAAAGAGTATGTAATATTTGGGACATTTAGAGGCTGTTTTGCCCACTTAATTGCGTAATTGGGTTATTTCAGGATTGCTTGTTGTTGTCTGCTCCCCCAGGAAACAGCGATGCAAGTCTTCCAGTGTCACTATCAGGAAGAGAGCTTAATGTCCGGTCTCTACTTTGACTACATCAGAGACGTCTTGCACGCAGCCTCTCAAGAAACATCCGGCTTCTCCTGCAAGCCGCCACCATGCCTTAATCCACAACAAACACCAGGTACATCATTTATTTGCATTTTTAATCCTTAATGGATGCCGGAAAAACTGAGGCAGCCTAGCAGCCTATTAGTGGGCAGATATTGATTTGAGGTCAAGGGCACACAGCTGGGGACATGAGCAGGATATGTAACCTAGCACAAAGACAGCACTGATAATTAATGAAATTACTTGATCAAACGCTGCATTAAAGGCAAGTCTCATGCCTGCTAAGTACATTTGACATCTTAAAAGGGAGCCAAAGTTTTTTGAGTAAACAAATCCAAACTAGAATCACTGCACATAAGCTTGAAACCCAACAGAATATGCTCTACAAGTTCAATAAATGGACATCAAGAGGACTGGCTGACCCACTATCAGATTTCTGAGGTGTAACTGTAGTCTGTACAGTTTCCAATAATATTTCGTTCTTCTAGGGGGTCGGCAAGAGGGTCGTGATTACAGCTGGTGGACAAGAGCTCCCTTGCTTCTGGCTCTCATCCCCTTCGCAGCTTGTGTTGTTATTCTCGTGTGGCTGGTAAGTAAGTGAGCCAACTCAGTGTGGCTTCATTTCATTGGTGAATCATTCAGATGAGTTTTTAAGTAATAACAAAATGGCCAAGGAATACAGAGATATGCCAAGAGTATTTATCTGTAACTTGAAGAAGCACTCATTGAACAAGGTCATAACGCTGATGTTTCATAGCTTTTGAACCGGGACCAACATCAGATCAGAAATTCAATTTGTTCAATGGTTTATATCTGCAAAATTAATTTAATGAATCCCCATTAACCACAGTTATCCTTGTGTTTAGTGGTAATAAGAAAATGCTGTGCAGCAACACACATCATATTCCTTCACACTGTTATTGAACTTTACAAAAATGGATTGTTGCAAATTACTTTATTGTACGTCAGGGATGTGTCTAAGGAGTGGACATCCTGTAATCTGACTGGCCACCCAAAGTACCACTCAATTTGATTGGCTATCTGTCCAGTGAGGGGCGGGCCTGATTGAACTGTTTGACAAGTAGAGGTGCAAGTCAGTTTTAAAAGCCTGAGTGGCAGTAAAAGCACATTATAAGTTTTGCACAGTTTTGTAAAGCAGATATTATTTGAACTATTTGTATTGTGTTGCCCTTTTTTGTCAAGTTAGCGAGGTTTCATTTTTATTTTGTTGGCACTTTATACTGTGATTCTATTGTCAAATGAGCTGTTTCTTCATTTGTGTTTAGCCCATCTTTTTAAAGCGCAATTTCTCAAAAGCACAAAAGATGAAAGTGGTATATTACATTTGTATGGTGCCAGTCTGTGATTTGTAGGTCTGTTTATTCACACTGTAATGTTGGTAAATGTAAATAGACATGGAGAGTGGAGACAAAAATGTCTAATTAATACTATTTAAATGCTTGAATGTGCATGCACACGCGTCTCAGCACTTCCAGCCACTATGCTGGAATGACTGACATATCACCAAATCCTACATGCCACCCTTGCAGAAGTCAGTGCCCCTCTTGGGCCACCCCAGTTAAAAAAGTCTGGACACGCCTCTGTTGTCTGCCAATGTTTATATAGTCACTGCAAGTAACACTCGCTGTTACAAATGCTAGTAAAAAAAAAATTCTGTATTTACTTTATGTTCAGTGCTTATTACCAAACATTAGCATGCTAAAAGCTAACTAGCTGAATTAATATGGTAAACATACCTGCTAAGCATCACGTATATTAGCATGGTCAAGTGCAAGCATGTTAGCATGATGCTGACATTAGCGTTTAGCTCACTGCCTCACAGAGCTGCTTGTACAGCTGTGGACTCACACTTGTTAAAACACAATTTTGGCTAATTGTTTTTTTCTCCAACACATTATGTATTGGCCTACATTGTAGACTGCACACCCAAATTATGGCGGGTCTCTAGCTTTCTTTTCTAATACAACAAGAGACCTAAACAGTTGGTTTTTGGTTTTAGGTTTTCCATCAAACACACTTTTCCTCTTCCTCTCTGTGGGTTTTCTAATAAGGCCCATGATAATGTGCCTTCATTTTCGTGAGCACTTAGAGGAAAGCAATTCTTGCAAAATTAACAACTGCTCATCAAATATTCAGCAGTACTTCCGTTGTTACCTAATGTATGATGATGTCCACTTTGACGGATTTATCATCTGTCATTTTTTCGTAGAAAACGGGATAAAAGAACACTGTTTAACCTGATTTTTTTATCTTTCTGTAATTTCTAGGCCAAGTCTGGAAGGCGTTTACCGCTTTGCAACATCGAAAACAGCCAAATGGCACCTTCTGACTTGATCCCAACCGTGTCTATCTCCATCCCACTTCAAACACTCACCCACGCTGCTGACACTCAGTCAGTGGGGGAGGAGATCCCTGAACATGAGAGTGGATGAAGCATGACTAATAGAAAAGGGAATCTGGACAGCAGTACAACAACTTATCCTCCTGCTTGCTCTTATTGGCAGAAGCCAGCTGGATAAACGAATGTGGTCTCACCTTCATCTGAGTGCACAGACCTGTGCAAGGAGATAAAACTCACCTGCTCCGAAGGCAGGTTTATCACAAAATTCCCCAGGTGCTTCTAGCACTTAACCCTCCAAAGAGGTCGTTTGGGACCAGAGGAAGAGATCTCTCCACAATGGCTGGTTATCTGCCAAAATGGCCGGTGAAGTACATTAATTGTCTCGTCTTGATCGGTGTTAAACAGCATTTGGCTTTGGACTTCTCCGAGCAGAGCAAGATAAATCTTTTTCACGCCTGTCAGTCTGAAGTGGAGCGACAAGTCAAACTTATTTCACACCGTTTGACGGACATCGTTTCAGTCTGAGCATTTTGTTGGCTTTGACCTGGCGGTTACAGAGACTGTCCTTTTACTGCTCTAGAACCAAAAGTCAACACATTGAATCCCAACCTGACACTTTGGCTTCTAGTGAAATGCATTAAGCGTAGAAGTGCATTTTTAGTCAAACAACTGAAACACTTCATAAGAGGCGGATTGAATAAGCTGCATTTGATCTTCTGCAGCTTGTTGTTGACATTATTATGATCTGTGATCTGACACAGATTGCCAACCTTCTAGTCACAAACAACAAGCTGAGCAGCTCAACAAGCGTCCTACTTTGTGTATCAAAGATCTGACCAGATGGCAGATAGCCATCGCCAGAGGCACTTTTGAATCCCTTCATTGTATTTCAAAGCTGTTGCCCAGTGATCTATAGCTGCTGCTCGGCCTCAGTGAGTGTGGTAGAGTTTTTCATGCCTTATTCACCAAGTCAATCATGTTCAGTCATGAGAACATGACTCCCCAAGTGTGAGCACTCTTGTACTGTATGTGTCAGAGAGAAGGAGGGAGAGACAGGACAGACAGGACGAGGGGAAGTGAGGGAGATAGGGATAGATGGATGGACGGACGGATGAGCTCAGTGAGAAGCATAAGGAGGGCTTGTTCTCGTCACAAAAGAACTGGCCGTAGGCTGGAGGAAATACCAGTTACAAACACGACTGATGTCGGCAGATCCCTATGAATCAACATGCTAAGAATCTTTCCAGACCACAGGCTATGCAGCCTCAACTAGGAGAGGATTGTTAGTATTTCAATAACAGTTTTCTGTATTCTAATGATTTATTTCCAAAACACATCTACGAAATACAGAAAGACATACCTTTATTAAAATAAGGTCGAGAGCAAGTTTTTTTTGTCTTTCTGCTGACCAAAGTGTATTATTTCCATTTTTGTTTTTCATAAAAATGTATTGTATATGAGATGTTTAAGTTATTTTTTTGTTACAAGATTAACTGCTTACAATATGTAATTAACTTCTTTCGCAATTGTAATGTTAATGAAAATAACCAACATATGTTATGAATGTACAGGGGGTTGACAAAATACTGTGAAAACATGTAACTTTGTAGTAGTAACTAAACCATGACTGCAAAGCGCACTACAGCATATTGTTAACTGAATTTTAATTGTACTTTTTTTCACCTGTTTCTCTTTGTGGTCGAGATTTCAGAAAATATTAAGTTTGTTTACAGGACCTCATGTTCCACTTTTGTCTGTCTCATATCGTTTATGATGATTCACATATAAAAGTGCTGATTGTCAAATGTATTTTATGTCTGGATATATATGAGTACCATATATGATTCATTTTTGTAGCACTTTATAGCATTGATTTTGTCTGTGTTTAATTGAATGTTTTATAAAGTGTAATCATTATTCTGTCCACCCTCTGCAAATGTCCAATGAGCAAAGTCATAGTGCTCGTATTATGTGAATATTCTTAGACCATTTGGGAGTAGTGTAAAACAAATTACATGCTTGTCATTACATCTTATTATCGATGTAGTGATAGTACACAATTCAACAACAAAAACAAAGATGCAAAGTACACTGAATGTGGACAAAGTTCTCGATTGAAGGTCCCCGTTTTTGTTTTTTGAGGTGAAATATTTGGATTTATTTGTCAGGTCACCTACTCAGGCCTCTTTGACCTCTGGCGGCTTTTCAGAGAGATTAAAAATTCACCATTCAGGGGTTTCGACTTATTTTTGCATTTCCATTGTTATGGGTTGCACATAATAACAACAGCACAAATAAAAAAAGGTTCTGGTAATTTAAACTGTAGCTCTGTCTGTCATGTATCACAAGAAGCTAAGCTTTTAAGCTGGATCTTGCTGTAAGTTACCTTCCTGGACGTTTGACTGCTTTTAGCTGTTTCTCTTTTGTTTTTAGTTAAACAAACTATAGACATGTATATGTAATAAGTATATCTCAACATGTAGAAAATATTTTAGTCAAAAATCACAACAAACACGGTCAGAACAATTAGAATTCTTTGGGATTGCCTGTTTGTAGTCTTTGCTACATCCCAGCAACTTCAAAAGTGTGTGCTTTTATTTTGTACAGAAACATCCGCCGGAAGTACTCGGACTTTTGTTTTGGAAAGCCGCTACCCAGCCGTCGCCATTATTCTTCCTGGCTTGACGGTCGAAAGAAAGACGGTTAAATACTTTCAAACATTATATTTTGATGTAAAGTGCAACATCGTCAAGCTATTTGTGCAGTCGGTTGAGTAACTCATGAATTATCGACCCACCCTGAACACAAAATGGCGAAAAGATCTGATACTACGGGTAAGTTGCTAAGCTAACGTTAGCTAGCTAACAGTAGCTCCTTCCGAGAACGGCTGCTAGAAAACGAGAAGCAACGGAAGCCATCTGTTGCAATCGACTGAGTGTTTGCTTTTTAGCGCAGGCCAGCATGTCTGTAGGAGAGTCTTTTCAGATATTTTGGCGATGTTTGGTGGTTAGCTAGCTTAACAAGGTTTGGCGCGGACTGTCCAGGCTGCTGGGTTTGAAATGAAACTAACGTTAACGTTATCCCTCCCTGCCGGATGTCCTGATCGGCCACTGCATCGTGTAAGATCGACTATGATCGTTCTCATAACTATCCATACTGTCTCAATCACATACTTCAAGTTTCAATCAATAACCCTGCTGCAGTTTGGCGCTCATTTTCTCCACGACTGCACATGCACATTCAAATGTGCACACTATCATCCCGTCTGTATGTGCAGCTATCAAAGCGCGTTGTTGCAGCTGCAGCGCCACCTAAAGCCTCCTCTAGCTTCTCCTGCAAAACCAGTTCTGCTGTTGATAGATTTGTATTAAACACACATTTAACAAACTCAGTGGTCCTTATCATTGTCACTGAGAGGGGAAGATGAACCAGGAAGCACAGTTAAGTTAGAAGCATAGTATGACACAACGCAAATGCACACATATTAGTTCAGAGCTCACATGTTCTTACAGTAATAGGTGTATTTGCTTATGTGACTGTTGGAGAGCTGCAGCTGTAGTGTGTACTGAGTAGATATTATTGTTATACTGTCAGATTATAGAAAAAAATGGATTCTGTAAAAGAAGTGACATCAGAAGATCTGTTGACATAAAATCAGCCACCTCTAACAGGAAAACATGCTGGATTTTCACACTTCCTGTGTTTTGTTCTGCATACGTTAGGTGTCGGAGGAGCCCTTCCCCTGGCTTCCCTCCGCCTGATGGCCTCCCCTCTGCAGCTGACGTACTCGTACGTATGGCAGGTCATACGGCAGAAAAACGTGAAGCTGTACGGGAAAGTGGAGGAGTTTGTCACCATGGTGACACAGACAGTTCCCGAACTTATGAGTTTCAAGCAGACGGCCCAGCTCCTTTTGGGACTTAGGGCAAGGGTGAGTTTATCATCGACTGTGTGCATCAAACAGGAGTAGACATCAGTTATCCATACTCAAGAGTCAGAGTTCAGTGGAGGGATTAAAATCACTTTAGCTGGTTTGAGGTTAAAACCCTCCAGCTGCAACACAGTTTTAGTTGCCACATATCTCCATCACACCAAGCCTGCGATGTGTGCCCCCCCCCCACCAAGATGTGGATGTTCATACCACACTATATGATGAACTCAACATGTTTCTTAGTGAATGATTAAGATCACACACATCAAAGAAAAAAAAGAGCTTTTTAAGGTCCACTCCGTCTGTCTTCGGATTTCATCAACCTCATTTGCTTTAAGAAATTTGGGCTTTCTAAATTTTTTCTCTTTTAAATCTTGTTTGATTAAAAAAAAAAAAAGAAGAAGAAGTTGTCTAGAAAAACTCTGAAAACAAGGTCAGCATTTCCAAAACATGTAAAAAAAAATTCATTTACTTAAGACTGCAGTCTCTTGACTTTTCTTTTGCTTTAGATCATTTTGGATTTGCTTCACAAAGACGGCCCACCGGATTCCAGGGCCATCCAAACTCTCATAAACAAGTTGAAGGTCTCTGCATCCTCAGGGGTAAGAATGTGAACTCTTTCTTCTGTGGAACATAAAATGTACTCTTCAGGAATGGCTGGTGTTGTTTTTTTTTTATTCAGCACAGTGGACTCTTGAATCCAAAGATGTGAAATAAACCTGATATATAGTATTTCCTGTGTGATAGGACTCAGAAGTGGAGAAATCTCAAACCAACTTCATGGTGCTCGTCCAGAATCTGCTGAAAAACTCTGCTGAGAAGAAGCGCTTCTTTAAGGTATCCCTATCTATCTTAATGTGATATTAGCCAAAATAAAACAAAAATAGCCATTTTGATTTTATTATTTTGCCCAGCCCTAATTTGGATACTTAAAACATGGTGCATGTGAAAATATAACACATTAAATTCATATAGCTCATCCTCACAAGTTCAGAATCAAAGTGCTGTTAAAATCATGCATATTTCTCTCTGTGCAGGAGGTGTTTCCTGTTCAGTACGGCACAAAGTTTGACACAGCACTGCAGGCTCTGATTGCAGGTCTCGTGTGCAAGCTGGAGCAACTCCTTCCTGTTCCCAATCTCTCCCAGGTATGAAAAGGCTTTGTCATTGCATTTTGCTCTTTACCCTGGGGTAGTTATAGCAAGCTAGGCACAGGCTGCAGACAGGAAGTACCTATTGTGTGGCTGTTTCTAATTCAGTAGCAAAATTCTTGAGCCAAGCACAGAGGTTTTTCTCACTTCTCGCGGTGTTTTGCAGATAGTCTTTATGGACAGACCAGAACAAAAACAGCATTTGTACAAAACAATAAATAACACAAAATGCAATATTTTAGAACCCCTATAAAAGTCATTCAGTGGAAATTCTTCTGGAGGCTTTAAGCCTTGCTGGAATTAAGCATCAGACCATGTTAATATGAAAATTTAGGTTAAACTTTATATATATATATATAATTCAATAAGAACTCTGTTTGACTGGACCAATTTCAGACAGTTTA
>JAQFJB010000015.1:9547559-9564014 GCA_029874875.1 Naso minor
TGCACGTTCCCTTTAATAGAGGGTTTAATGTGTGTTGAGTGAGGTGATAAAAATATAGGCCACGAGTCTAAAATTAAACATATCTATCAAATGTCGCGTCACGTCGCCGCATTTAATACCACGACGGGGTAAACATCCATGAGCAGGCAGTGGCCATTCATGATTATGCTGCATCCCGCCGGCCTTGAGCGGGCAGCTGCGTAACCATTATATGGATGGGAATTTAAAGGGGCCTATACCATGTAAATAATGAATATGGGGTGACAGACTTCTGTTGTTATTGCGTCTTAAAGACTGTTCTGGGTTATATATAATACTGTAAATCCACTTTAAAGGGGGTTGTTAGAGTTTTTAGCTGTGTGTATCACTTACAATCTAATTACATTTCCAAGATATGGGCATTGAACACACTGTCGGATTTTTATCTAACATAAGGTGTTTTTGGTAACTTGCATCCAGTGTTCTACATGCAACTTACCAAAACAAAAATCTAATATTAAAAAATGACCTATTTCGAATAGAGATGACAAAATAACAAAAAATATTAATATGAGACACTCAGTGGACCTACTGATTTATTGTTGCTAGCCTCCAGGATTGAAGGATGCTTATAATGCTGATTATATCCATATATGCATATTCTTAGGTGGACATGTTTATGTCCAAACATCAGGACCAAGCCTCTGTTATTATGGAATATTCTTGCATGTCTAAATTTAGCCTCTTCTTTGAGCTTGGAATAAACAAACTGTTACACAATATACCGTAAAAGCAGTGCAGTCTGGTGTCTGCAGAGATCTTTGCCTGGGTAAGGGTCACCGTTTCCACTGGCTCCAGTGTTTGGCCGTAAAACACACACATAGATCTGAGGATGGAAATACAACTACGTCTGCTCACTTACAAGTGCAGGTGTTAGTTATCGTTATACCTACATTTTAAATGCAGGAGCATGAAAGATATTCAGAGACTTTACACTTTGTGATATAAAATTAGAGACTTGCATCTGCATTTTTTATTTGTTGTTAAAAAAAAAAAACAACTTTGCACCGGCACTGCTGTGCTTTTGTGTAATTAATATCAAAACTTGTTTGTACACTAATACTTTTCTCATAACTAGTAATCACAGGAAAGGACAGTTACAGGATATTATGACAACAGAAGTGTGTAGGTGTGTTCGTCGCCCTCAGGATATTCAGGCTTTGACAGGCATGTTTGCTCATGCAATCTCAGAGATGACACTGCTTCAAGAAGGAGAACCAGTCGGGTGCTCTGATAATGATTTTGGGTGCTGACAATGGCAATATTCCGTCTAAAGAAGCTTGAGCATGGGGCATTGTGTAATTAATACCTTCCTTAAACAAATGACTACACACACATTCAGTTCCTAGACACAGGAGACCTAACAGTGGTGAAATATTAGCCATACACGCCACTGCTGGACTGTTGTGTTTTGAAAAGGAAAGGAGAAAGCTGAGCCCTCAGGGCGAGGTACTCTGTGACAGCAGTTAAACTCCCACCAGAGGAAAATGTGAAGTTGACAATGCAAATGGACAGCAGTAACAGCTGAGAAGGGCACCAGAGTTTAACAGTATGTGAGTTTCTTGAGACCAAGGGAGCTTAATTATTTTACACCATAATAGTGTCTCGATATTGTTCCAGAAACCTAAGTTTAATAATAGAAGGGCTCTTGGAGAGCGAAGTGCAGTCGTCATGATATGAAAATCTGTAAGCACAATCACTATGTCAATTTACTCCCACTCAGAGTTTGCGACAAGCTGGTGAAGCTGAGGCGGCATTTAGCAGCTAATGAGCCAGATATTTCCCTCGGGAGTTGGTAGAGACCAAAACAGACGTCAAAGGAGAGTGAATATTTGACCCCCATTCACCAGGTGACCAGAATACAACTGTGCATAAATGCTTATGTAGCATCATGTCAGCTGGATGTGTAAATATGCGGCTGTTAGCAAACAAGTTCAGCACATTCACTTCAAAGGCGACAATATGTTGCTGTTCAGTTCACAGCATGTTTTCACTTCCCTGGTGTGTTCAAGTGTCCACGTCTAGATTTAAACCTTAAATAGTCTCATTAAAATCTTTTTGTGTGGGGGCGCTCTGGTGGTTCAGTTGGTAGAGCCCCATGTACAGAGGCTGTGTCCTTGCTGCAGTGGCTATGGGTTCGATTCCACCCTGTGGCCCTTTTGCAGCATGTCATTCCCTCTCTCTCCCCCATTTTCTGTCCAATCCGTCACCTTACTTCTTTCGATTTCATGATTTAGAAGCAACCTTAAGTGTTGCATACTGCAGTGGTTCCCCACAAAAAAAGACCCCCAAAATAACAACGACACCAGAGACTGGGGACCCCCATTGACCTCAGAGGTGGCACATGACGTTATGCACTGCCATGCACACACACTATGAAGCCTATGGAAACACAAAAGAACAACATCTTAACAGCCATAATATTATTCTAAAGTAATTTATGACAGAATATAACAAAGAATATAACCAGAATTTCTACAATGATGGGTGAAATATGCAATTTTAAATTATTTTAAAAATGTATTTGTTCTTTGGAAGGCCGTGTCTTGCAACCCCTACTTTGGGAACCACCGGCATACTGTATTGTTCAGTGTTTAGCTTTCTTAAAACTGAGCGTACATATTGAGAGTATAGCAGCAGACTGTAAACAATGTCATACTAAAAATGGGAGGTGGAGGTTCGCAGCATGAGTGGATGCTTCATCATAAAGTCAGCAATGTAGGCGTTCAGTCTCTCTCTGGCATTCTTTGTTTACGACGCCTCTCTTATTTGTTGATACCTGTATAAAGCAGCGACTATATTACTGTCTTAGCACTATTGATTCCACGCCGGCTCCTGTGTACTTGAATGTCCTAGACTTTCCATCATTCTCCTCCCAGCTCCCGGCCTGGCCTGGCATTTGGAGCCTTCTTTATTTGACAGCTACATGCGTTCCTCCTTGGGGAGGAGGAGGAGGAGGAGGAGGTGTTTATGTCCTCCAGAATATCCCTGCCTGCTGTCCCTGTTTGAGGCCATGCCAGAGACCTTGCTGCCATAGCCCGGGTTTTACCGCTAAGGGCTTTTTTGGTATCTCAAATTGAGAATTTAGTGTGGAACTACATTTTTTTCTTCATCAGATACTAAAATGACTTTTGCACTTTGCTACTTATGGCATATCATGGTGGTTATCTAAAAGTTGAAGCTTGTCCTTGTATAACTTTGTGTTGTTGGATTGATTTTTGGATAAGAGAAGTGCTATTGTCACCTGTGTCTGACGATCGTCTGAGGTCGTTTCCATTATGCAGAGGAAATTTACTGTACACGTTTCTCATTTGGGATGACTGGGAAAGGGTGTGAGTTGCAAAACAGTAAACTGGGTCACTACAGTGTTCCTCTGGGGTCTCTCCATCACCCCACCCCTCTCTCCAAATATAGGTGGGCTTTCTGTGCCCAGAGTTCAGTTTTCAGGTGACCTTTCTATCATGACAGTGTGAGATATTTTGTTTGGTTTTTCATCATGCTTTCAGTCCTGTGGCCTTTAAGGCAAAGCTGCTTTTTCTGTTTGGCCAAAATTATAGCAAAGAGTAAAGTTCTGGATGGGTAATAGATTATTTGTCTGTCTTCAAGTCAATTTGTTCCAACCAGCCATTGGTACATTTACCCCTGGGGTAATACAGTTGCCAAGAGGTGCTTGGAAAGATGTAGAGTAGCTCCACAACTTAACTAAATGGAAACTATGATTAGACGAAAAAATACATGCTCATTAAATCAGCCGTAACACCTGAACACTGCATGTTGAGACTGAGGTCTTGAAAAGTAGTCAGAGCACATAAGTGCTGACAGTTAGCTAAAGTTTTCAGGAATAAACAAACCATTCAAATAAGGAATGTTTGAATAAACTGATGAACTCATTTTGTTATCTAACAGTAGTTGAATGGTTGATAGTAGTTAAGAGTAACAGCTGTTAGCCTAAAGTCATAAATAGTCAACTGTGAGCTTAAAGTAATAGCTAAATGATTCACAGTTAGCCTAAAGTGAAATTCTTGATATTTTGCTAAAAGAAATGAATTAATGCTTTGTAGGTAGCTAAAAATAAAAGTTAACTGGTTGACCATTAGTTTAATCTAATAGATAAATAATCACCAGTTGGATAAAGGTACTAAAATATGCATTAAGCAGATGTCCAATACTGATGCCAGTATTGGAAAATGCTTCCAATACCACCAAAATCGCTGGTTTGGGTATCGGCTGGTACGCCAGTCTGTGTACCAGATCAATACCATGTGATCAGTTAGCCGCTAAACGGTACCATGCTACTTCCCAGTTAGCTTAAGTAACGTAGTGTAAGGAATTAGATTTTCCTAGAGTTTAATTTTTAAGTTGCTGTTGCATGACTGTCTTATAGTGTTTTGTTTCTATCTTTTTATTTTGCTAAATTATTATTATACTTTAAGTTTTAAAGGGATTGTTATTTTTATGCGCTGACATCTGATCAGTACACGGTATTGGTCGCTACGGTCGCTAAGTTTGGGTATCAGAATTAGTATCGGGAAGGCAAAAATGGTATCGGAATATCTGTGAAATAAAAATTCTTTAAAGTAAGAATAAATGGTTAATAGCTAGCTAGCACTAGCTAAATGGATTGCTTGTTAGCCAATATTTAGCTAAAAGTAATGGATAAATGATGGAAAGGCGAGCTAAAAGTTTCGTTGTATGATAAAATGCTGTACTAGTACCCACTTTCACATAACAGATCCAGTTAGACAAGTCAGAAGAACACATTTGGGAACATGAGTGGAAATACCTTATACTTAAGTTAATCTGACCAGGCGGTGGGGTATGTCAGTCAGAAAGGCTGGAAACCACACAATGCTGACCATTTAATGAACTTCAAGTACTTGCATTCAGAGAATTGAATGGATTCCCAAAATGTGTCCGAGTGACTGTGCTTAGAGAGATGAATAGAAGCTTGCAGGCTTGATTTGGTTCTAATGACAAAGGTCTCTTCTTGCTGAAGTCCTTTTGCAAAGCTTGAAAGGCAGCGCCAAGCCCCGCTGCCCCTTCTTTATGAATGTGTCGCTGTTTTCATCTCAGAAGCACATGTGAAGAAACAAGTTCTTCATTACATACAGTTTGTAATATGTCGATTCAGTGCTCTACATTCCTAAATTCATAACAAAACTAAACACAGCTCTCCTGTGGGGCAGCGACCGAGAGATAAAAATGAAACGACCACAGCAGAGATTTACTTTGTCCTTACTACCCCGGAAGCTCTGTGGCTTTTGTTTTGTGTATGTCTCACACCGTCAGCTTAGGACACGTTGACACCAATGATCTCCCTTTAAGCCCCGCTGGCTACAGTTCAACACACAGACACACAATCAGGCAGTGCTGGCATGGAGTCGGAGAGCTCTGAAATCAGTCCCATGCGAAACAGAAAGAATGAAAGGATGAATTTTTTATTATGTCATGAAATGACTTCATCCCTTGCTCGAATGAAAACCGACTTCTGGCAGGTGACACGCCTTGCAGCGCGTGACACGCGTCAGGCAAACAAAATGAAACAAATATAATTTGTCTCTTTTAATTTAGTTTTTTGAGATTGCGATTTATTGGAAAAAAGTTCAGATTCAGTGATTCGGTTTGATTTATCTCCTGTCTTCAGCAAAGGCCAGCCTATTTGCCAAATTGCTCACTCAAGAAGGTTACATGGTTCAACTTTGCACTTATTTTTTTTTTTTTTTTTTTTACAGTTTGCACTCTGCTGGGAAAACGTCATGTTATACAGCAGCTCTATTAATACTTTGGTGTAATTGCTCCTTCCCGTTACATGCATCCCTTACTGTAAACTATAAAAAACACGCACCTGCTCCATAAGATTAACACCTGTTATGTTTTTCTTTCATCCCCTCTTTTCCAGAAAATGTTACGCCTGCACACACTCAAACCACATCCTTATGCTTGACATTCGTACTGTATAGCCCCATTCACTCCACCGCCCGCCCTTCACGCTAACCTATATCGTCTGGGAGAAAGCAGGTGGCCGAGTTGGATGAATGTGGCACGTGAGCAAGATGGTAGCCAACGGTGTGCGCTGTCAAGGCCCTGAGCATGTGCCGTCCAACAGTTTTGACCCTTAAAAGATCCTCAGGAGGCCTCTGGTTACTGCAGCTACAATCCTATTAGAGAGCGTAAGGCAAGATACAAAAGCAGAGTGAGGATTAAGTGACAGACTGACTCCTGTGGCAGATTATTAGTGATCAGATGGGTGGCAGAGGTGCATGTCGCCATATGTTGCACGAGCTGCTTTACTCACGTTTCTCCCTTTAATGTATGAATATTTACATTCACTGGTTGGTGTGTATTGTATTTTCTGGATTGACAGAACTTCCAATCAGAAGCTGTGAGATTCAGAATAAATGTGGTCGGCGAATGACTTCATTTCTCTTTTATTAAATCGGCTTTCTTGTATTCTGCTCTGCTGTTGACGCCACGATGACCCGTCTCCTCTCACTGACTGTTTTAATAATGACTGGACCGCTCAATGCAAAATGTGTTAATGTTTACAAGCAGGTGTGCTTGTGTCTGATGTGGTTGCTATACGGATACCGGCAGAAACTGCAGACACAGGCTCATCTGATCCGTGGATATCAGTGCACACTGCAACTGTAGTGTAATTCAAGCCCCGCGGGCCGCTCAGGGGGAGCACGGGCTGGATTTGAGGGGCTCATGCTTGGTTTACATGTATTGTTTGCTGAGGTCATGTTGTGTTGGACCAGTTTCGACACCGGCTTTGATTGAGCTCCGTCGGCTGACTGGAAAAATCCTAAAAATACAAAGCAGACGGATACTTGATTAAGAAGAAGCAAATGATTGTAAAGAACATGTTTTTATTATTAAAAATATAATAAATACATCCTGGGATGAAAACAGATGGATCACAGATTTTTTTCTTTTTCACTTAAACTACTGTTTCCAGGTTTGTGTGTCTTATCTGAGTACACACGTGCAGAAACCAAAATCAACATGACCTGTGGTCTCCAGATATTTCACAGATGTTGGCCTCCAGACACAGAACACAACTAGGCCAAAAATCTCTTAAATATGATGCCCTTTCTTCCTGGAATAATCAGCAAAAGCAGCTTAAACTGTCAGAACTGATTACTATGAAGGAAAACTGAGAGGGTAGTTGTCCTGGTCTTTGTGATAGCTCTTACATTTTCTACTGAGGTCATTGAAAAAGTTGTAGGTGTTTTTGTATTTTTAAGTTTTTGGGGGTTTTTTTTGCCCTTTGCCTTGCAGTTGCATTTAAGCTGGATATTGTGTCTCATTTGTAGTGTCTCACAGTAGCATTTGCGTGTTTGTTGCCAGGTAACTTTTGAAAAAGAGATTTTATTCTCACACATCAGTAAGATTCCCACCTGTTAAAATAAAGGATACATATATTTTACATGAATCAAAGTTACAGACTTTACCAGGACCAGTATTTTTTAGAGGGGTCATTCACATATTTTCTTATATAATGTCTTTTTTTCCATGCACTTGTTCACTTGGAAGTCCATTTATACCAAACATCATGTCAGGGTTAAACATTTGCAGCTGTGATGGCTGAGGCGGATTTACGATCCTGTAAGCAACAACGGGGAATAAATAGCAGAGGAAGCACCAATCGTCAGTCGTCTGTCCATGAGACCTGAGTCACAAGGGTCAAGGGTCATGTTTCATGTTTGGTCCTCGGTTTCGGTGTTACTATTGAGTGAAGGCCACTGAACAGAGGATAGAAGCCGCTGAGGCCTAACAAATGTGCGATTGAGAGCAGAAAAAAAGTGTACGAGGGGCGATTGATAAGTTCAAGGCCTGATGTGAAGGAGGTGCACATGCAGGTCAACTCATTGAGTGATCATGGAGAAAGTTTGGAGTAAATAACCTTTGTAGTATTTCCGGTTTTGCTAACTGCTAACCTTTGTCCTGCCTGCAGTCGTTCAGAAATATCAATTTAAACTTGACGGATTCACCTCATTTGTCACCCTCAGACTTCTACCTCTTCCCCAGCAAGATGTTGGAGCTGGTGGTCACCCTTTTGACAGGGATGGTGATGTCATCGCCTGTGATGACCACTTTCTTGAGGTCCAAGATGCTGACTTTGATAAAGAAGGGATCCATATGCCTCATGTCTGGACTAAGTGTATAAATGTAGGAAGAGACTGTGTTGAGAAATAAATGTGCCTGACTCCTCCTTCTTTAGGCCATGAACTTATCAATCACCCCCTTGTATGTCTGTAGCTGCTGGGTGTTTTTGGCTACAGGCCCAAATCTGTGTCTGAAGGGCTATGTGAGGACACACATTCTGTATTTTGCCAGAACATAGAGGAATCAACATCTTCTACAGTCTAAATCTCGTGCCTTTTTTTTTTTTTTATAGGTGCTTCTGGTCAGCAGCAGTCGACACCCGGACCAGTGGATCGTCCCCGGAGGTGGGATGGAACCCGAAGAGGAGCCGTGTGGGGCCGCTGTGCGAGAAGTGTTTGAGGAGGTGAATGAACGCAAGAATTCAGTTTGTTTTGATTTCACATGAACCGAATCTCAACTCCAAAGTGAGGTCTTTCTGAGGAATCGTGAAATGATAAAAGCATATGAAAGTAATGCGAACAAGCAAAGAAGCACCTGAAAATAGCCGCGCATTTTAATGAGCTTTTTGGGTGTATCGGCAGCATTAACCTACATCCCAAAGACCACCTGCTTGTTATATAACAGGTATTCAAAGCAGGCCCCTTGGAAATGTCTTGGTGTTATGGCTGCTGTTATCCTGCAACTGCACAGGATTTTCCAAATGTTTGTTAATTTTAGTGCGCCAAGTGCTACAACAAAGCTGTTCCCAAAAATATCCCATTCCGCTTTAGTTTCAAGCAAGAAAACGTCATTTTCTTTTCATTAAAAGTTCTGCAAAAGGTCCTTAATACACATCTGTGCACCCTCAGGTTAACACAGACTCTCACATTGTTATGAACTTCCAATAAAAAATAAAAATGAGGAGAACTGGAGTTGTGCTGTTTGAACAGTTGACTCCAGTACGCTTGGGTAGAGATTTCTGAAGGGCCACGGTGGCGGTCGCCGGGTGACTGAGGTGTCCTCTGGTATTCCAGAGGTCCCTCTGCCTGAGGAACCCTGTGTTCTCGGCCACGTCAGCGGTCTAAACTTGGCTTCTCGCTGGATTCCTGCGCTTTCACAGGCCCCGCAGTCCAGTGCGCTGGACACATCCGAGGGACAGTGTGACACCTGTGAAGTATGCTGAGCAGAGGACAAGCTAAGGGGACGGATGTCAAATGTCTTGACAGTAACTTGATTCGTGTCAAGCACATCTGAATTAATAAAGCAACTGTTATGAATCTTAAAACTGACATAAATGCATTTTCCTTTATCGTTCTTGGAGGATTCCTGCCAGCTTTTCATCCTACAGGCGAAGGGACATTACACATGATTAAGTGTCTTTCAGTCAGCCTTGAATTCTACACAATTCCATAAAGAAATCATTACACACTTTAGAGAAATAATGTTCTTAACTTGGCTGAGAGTTTCTACAAAAACTGAAGAAGCTTCAAGGCCACGTAGGATAAAAATGACTAAAATGTCTCAGTCTTGGCAGAGATTTATCTGTAGTTTAATTCTGAATGTTTTTATGTTTTGGTGATTGTCAAGAATTTCTAGTATGGCAACACAAAGCATGGGCGGTTACAGCAGAATTCAGCATGTAGAGGCAGACCTGTTTGCTTAAAAACAGTGAAATGTAATACACAATACCCATTGTTTTGACACACACTATAGTTTTGCGGTTTGAACACTGCTTTTCACTCCATTCGTCTTCGTGACAGACTGTTTTGCAAGGCTAAAGCTTCTCAGAATTAAAAAAAAAAAGTGTCCTCTGCTGTTTGTTTTTCTGTGAACTGGAGCTAAAAGGGAAAAAGTACATTTTGTAACATTTATTCTTCATTTATTCTTTAGGCTGGAGTGAAGGGCAAACTAGGACGTCTGCTCGGTGTATTTGAGGTAAGCTTTCATGTCCAGGCAGTTGTTTTTTTTTGTAATATGCATTGCAAAATAAACTCAAGAGTATAAGAATCATAAATAATCATGAAAGTATGTGCAACCTTTTAGCATGCAATCTATTGTTTTCGTGCAGTAAGGGTTTTTGTGTAGAAAAATAAAGCGCAATGCATTTTGACAATCCGGCAAATAAAAATCTGAGTAACTTCTTTAATGACAACAAATGTACAAAACACCAAACCACAAAGACATAAAACGCCTCTTATTGCATTTGCATGAATTTGTGGTTTTTATCATTCAATGTTCAGCTGCTTCTCCTTCTGATCCCCAAAGCAAAACCAGGATCGGAAGCACCGGACGTACGTGTACGTGTTGACTGTGACAGAAACGCTCGAGGCCTGGGAAGACTCCGTCAACATAGGTGCAGTTTCCCTTTTTGATTTATTACTTCGATTCTTTTTTCACAAAAACAGCTAAAAATATGGAGTCATGTGAAGCAAACTAAAACAGGATAGAACCCTCACTACTGAATGGTCTTAGGGCATTTCTTCCATCAGTCTAAGCATTGGTTAAACAGCAACATATGGCAAGTGGAAATAACAATAAAATGCCTTTCAGAGCAGAGCAATTTGCTCAGAAGTCTCCAGTCATTTTGGTTTTTCAAGCTTTAGCAAATGAGCTTGTTTTGAAAACATGTTTGCAGATGTTGTGGTGTGGGTCTTGCTGCTCTTTCTGCTGAGAACCTTTTCAAATATTTCTTGTAATTTATGTGAAGTCCAGTACTGTGTGTGGAGCCTATATGGGCGCAGGGTTATGCAGTGTAAACAGGTGCTATAAATCTAGGCCACTGATCTTAGCTGCAGTGGTTCTTGGCTGCAGTATATTACGGCTGTCAGCAGCCAGGATGCCAGAATCCTGCCTTACTTTGTTATATGCTCAGAGGAGAGCATCCTCTTCCTCACTGCTCCTGCGTGCACTGTCTTGGATTGTGTATGTGTGCACATTTGTAGCATTTATGCATTTGTGTGGTCCCCAAATGCAGCATCTCCCTTCACGTTGCTTTAATTAATGTTGCTAACCAGATGGAAAATAGCTGAGGGTGAAAGTTAAATGCACGCTGCCTGTTGTGGTAGCTGGCTGCAGAGTACTTCAATGCTGGGTCTCATTATGCTTCAAAATTTCAGTTATTACAGTAAACCATTTCTTCCTATTATAGTTAAGGGGGAATAACATCTTGCAGCTGTTAAAGCTCATGACCTCCTTAATCTCTGCTGCATTCAGACAAATTAGCTTTGATGCACTGTGAGATAAAGCTGGAAAAAGGAGCAAAGTGGTAAAGGTCGCATCAAACGAATGCATTACACAAGACCCAAAATCAAGGCTTCTGTTTAACTCATGCGCTGTGTTCTGTCTCCCTCTGCAGGCCGTAAGCGGGAGTGGTTCACCGTGGACGAGGCGATCAAAGTGCTGCAGAGCCACAAACCCGTCCACGCCGAGTACCTGCGGAAGCTCCAGCTCAGCTGCTCCCCAACCAACGGAAACTCCATCCTCCCGAGCCCGCCGCCGAACGACAATTACCCCCATTACAGCGCCACCGCCACCACCCCCTCAACGGGCAGCGTGTTGGGCACCTCCTGCAGATAGGACTGCACCAAAACCTCGTGTCCTGTCCGGCTCGGGCAGCTCGCTGAAAGTCTGTACAGTCTTGCATGAATCTAATGACTTCAGAGCTTTGGCTCTTCTGTATGTATAATTTCTAGTCTTGGAGAAAAAGGACAGACCAAAGCCATCGCCAGAACTGTTAAAGACTCGAGACAGTGGGAGAAGCCTCTTTTAGAAAAACTGTGGACAAAACTATCTCAAGAACACTTTTTCTTTTGCTGGCAAACAGGAGACTGATGAGCTGAAGCTTGGGAAGAGGAAGCTGCAGCGGACTCTGCCGGCGTTGATGACCTGGTGAAAGAATGCCTTACAGAAACTTTGTATGAATGAATGTTGTATTCGGGTCGTTTTATTTCACTAACGGTCATTTTTATTTACTTTTTAGCGGAATGGAGATGCTTTTCTAGTCAATAAAAGAGTAACTGACCCCAAAGCATGTCCATGTGGGGAATGTTTCCAGACCTGTTAATGTCTTTGTCATCAACCCATACGTCTTTGTACCATACTGATCTAATGTAAAACCTGAGCTTTGATGTGTTTCAGGGATTTTCTTATTGGCATAAAATGATAAACCAACCCATGTCATCCCCTTTCAAAATAAGAGATTGTTGCGTTAAAATAAAAGCGACTAAACTGAAAAGTTAAACATGCAGGGTTGAAGGTCAAAGACTGCATCTGTCAGGGAGTCGATACCTCAGTACACTGAAAACTGGATCTGCATCATGGTGCTGCGTTCACAGGTAAATTTCCTTTTAAAGGTACGAGTCCAATAACCTTGACTGATCGAACAAACTGCTCCGTCGTCCTGATAAAACCGCATACCTTTCATCGGCGCTGACTGCTTCCCATGTCGTCACAGTGAAAGTATTTAATGGTGGAAAGGACATCTTTGCCTTAGGGACTACATGCTGCTCCGGTCAGTTGAGCTTATTTCAACTGCTAATTTTAAAAAACAGTGGATTGTCTGCAAATTATCTGTATGTTCTACTTCAAATGAAATGAATTCTCATCAGTTTTATCAAGTCAGGGTGCTTTGAGGCGAAAGAAAACAACCCCCAAATGACATCATTTTTTAACGTGAGATGTGATTGTTTTCTACATTTGTTAGCAAGTCACGTGATTTGCATCCAGGGCTGCAACTAACAACTAATCTGATGTTGGAATCATCTGCCTTTGTTCATGAATAATCTGTTTATGGCCTGATTGATGAAATGTCGAACAACAGTACAAAATGCCCATCATAGTTTTTGCCAATAGATTAATTTAGTCTGAAAAGTTGCTGATCTCAGATTCATCCTTGGATCGTAACTTCTGTTTGAAAAATGGCCTTTACTCCTCAAAAGTTTCAAATAATGCAGTTTTAATACACACATTGTGATATTTCTTTTTGTTATTTGTTGCTGGCTGAAGCTGACATGAGATCTACGCCTTTTCATGTTTCCTGTCTCTCTCTCAATGGTAAAGAACATCAGCTACTACATTTTGAATACAGAGGCAGAGAATCCAAAGAAGAGATGCTCGTATCAGCAGCTTTCACATATTTCCACTCACTCCTGTGTTGACAGCTGAATGACAACAAGTAACCACACAGAGATTTGTAAATAGCTTTGAAGAGAAGCATTGAACTTGTGTTTTTAACCTGAATGAACCTGTAAAATTTCTCTTAATATTTTATATATTTTTAAACAATGTATAAATGGCAGTTAAAAAAAAAAAAAAGGTGTAAAAAAACCCCACTGAGAACAGTATGTACAATATTTGTATTAACGACAATGTGCCACCGGTTTATAGGATGTGAAGGTTGGTTGGCTTGTTAAAAGTGAACAGACATGGTTGGATTAATGCAATGAAACCACGATTTGGTGTTTTCCATTATTACGTTTCAGACTGAGATGATCAACAAGACAGCACAAACATGAACTGGACAGAAAAACTTCAGAAATGTTGGAAAAACTATATTTTTTCCCTTTTTTTTAACAAATATGTATAGATTTGTGCTAATCAACCTGTGTGCTTCAGAAACAAGACTCAATATAAAATACAGAATCAATGATGAAATTGTTTTTTTTTAAACATGGACCGTCATGATCAGAGGAACATTTTGAGGCTTCGGTACGACAATGAAACGTGGTTTGAATTTGTCATAACGTTTCTCATTTTGTTGTTTATTCGAACTATTCTGTGGGCGTAAAAACAGACCTGCTCGTCTTAACTCTCCCCATGTGACCCAGATTTTTAATTGCTCCATCATAAAGTCTCGTCTGCAGTGTCATGAGCTCTATTATAAACTTTCAGCCTTGTCTGGCGTAAATAACAACCACAACCACCTCAAACCTCTGCGTACGTGTGCGTCAGTGTGTGTTATTGTTTTATGAACGTGAAGTATGTGCCAAATTGAAAAATATGTTGGTGTTCAGGTAGAGAAGTTTTTAATGTCACATTATCATGCAGATTTTTAGGCCAAAAAATGATTAATTTAATGTCAATTCAGAATATAATCATTTATAATGTGAAAAAGTGTGTTTTTAGAGATTATCTGCTTCCTTCATTGCTAAAATGATGACTAACGTAGGCAGGAACTTACTCTTTTTGACCTAAAATCCACTCGTCATGTAACTGCACATATAAGATTATGTCAGTCAATAATCCAGATGATTTACAGTGAACTTGAACCCTTAAATTTGGACATTTTGCAGCTCATTGTCCCCCTGACTCACCTTCCTCTGCCACTTGTTGAACCTTTTGTTAAATGATCGGGTCAATGTTGATCTGTGAATGCTGCTTTTATGACTTGATGATGATGACAGTACGGATGAGAGCCTCGCAGATGAAATGTATTTGCTTAGTACAGAAATGAAGGACAGCTTGGCGTCCACTAAACGACCGCATCTGGACAGCTTGATTGTTTGCAGAACACATTGTAATGCCACATGGATGTATACAGAGCATTTTTAATTTAAGATGATGAAAGATTTGTCACCATTTTGTCATGACTATTATGCACAAGAAAAGTTTAATGTGATTTGGAAAGATTGTGTTTGAGAAAGGATTGAATTAAAAGTGGAAAATCGAATTGCAACTCGTTAAATTTTTTTCTTTATTCAGTTACTGTTTGAAAACTCACTGTTTTTAAAGGCACAGTGTTTTTATAGCTTTGGAGTTGTGACTAGATCAACCTGCTATGGGGCCCCAGGGTGAAAATGTGGAACACTTTCCACTACCAACCCCCCGTTCTCAACAGGGATTACCATCTGCAATGCTACACGTTTATCGGATGACATGTATGAGTTCGACAATTTGCACAATATCACATGACAGGGACTGGGAAACTAAACTACATCATGACTCTTGGAGCAGATTTGCAGAGGCCATCAGAAGACGTCTACAATTTCACCTGTCATTCTTAAATGGTGGATGTTCACCAGCTTATTCTGCATTTTACCCACAAGTACAACAACTGTTAACAGTGATTCTCCAGGGCAGCTTAACCTCGGCATCGAGCTTTGTTTAGATGTAACTATAGTGAACATCAACAATAGAACAGAACAGAATAGATAAAGGTTGGTCAATGTCCTCATTTTGTAGAGAAAAAAATCAGGTCAAGCAACAAAGTGTCTACAGCACACAGAGCCAAATGCTGGGACCTATAAAACAAATTCTATCCTATGTGTGTGGTGGCTGTGGTTATCTAAAGTCAAGCTATAAAATTTGGTGTAATTGCACTCCACGGCTTGTTGACAGAGTAATCTTCTTTACCGTGGAAAGACACACCTGGTGGGCCTGCCTCTTGTGTCTGGCAGCGGTTTCCCCTTACAACTCAAGCCAAAAAGGGCGAGGCTCTGGTCCAGGCTGGAAAACTGATCGTCAAGGAAACTACTGACTCCTAAAGTCATATATTATAATACTCCTCACAAGGTGTATCTGTAATTCAAAATAAGGTCGCTGCATTTATAAAAATCTGAACAATTCACCCACCTTAGTGCTGAAAAAGGTCGCAACCAAATTAGGTGTGTTTGTGAAGAAGTCGAAAGAAATACTCAAACTTTGGTCCTACCATAATAATTACGTCATTACAAGTCAAAGTACAGCTTTAGATGAAGTACTGCACTACTACTGAAACTTGTGCCGGCCAATATGTACTGAAAAAGCAAAAGTAGCCCACAAATTTTGCAGCAGAATTCCCCCTTTAAGAGTTATGTTATTGTGTAACAGTTACTTGCTAAAACATTATTACTGCAGCATCAATATTTAAACAGCATTTTAGTGTTGCCCTTGGTCAATGTGGAGCTAATTTTAATTTTAGCTTAGCTTAGCTTGGTGTACAGACAGAGGGCAAGAGCTACGTTCGACTGTCGGCCTAAAAACGATTTGCCTTCCTCTGCAGCTCATCATTTTTATGTTGTTTCTTGTTTGTTTTCGCCTACAATTTAAAAAAACAAATAGCTGACTCATTTATCTGACAAATTTGAAAAATAATAGCAAAAAGTTTCTTGACTGGGAACGGCTACTTCCTAGAAGCTACAGCTGCCTCTCCTTAAAACCTTAGTGACCGAACAGAGACTTATTATTTAGACTTTTAAAAAAAGAAAGATTTTCTACAAATTAAATAGACTTTATTACTGTTGTACTTACAGTCTGCCTTATCTAAGCTAGCTTTTGATGCTAACTCTTTCAAAAAAAAAAAAAGCTAATAAGTGTATTTCCCAAAACACTGAACTGTGAGGTTGTTCCTTT